>NJDC01007842.1:4765-19559 GCA_002245475.1 Calephelis virginiensis | reverse complement strand
GTAGGCAGAGCTACAACCAGGGCACCCATGACTAGCCGAAGATACTAAGTCCCACGATGTGATAGGTGGCAAACCTATCGCCAACCGGACACAAATGCAATCCCGAGCAACGTTTTTTTATTAGAAAATTTAAAAATCAAAATTTTCTTTTTATTGTCCGACCCGGGATTCGAACCCGAGACCTGATGCAGTCAAGTCTAAAACTAATTAATAAATTCGTTGTTAATGTAAATGTTAATTTAACATCGTAACCCTTACTTATAATTTTATAACTGTCAGATTTTAATTTAGGACGACTAGAACCAACTGTTTAAAAAAATTATCTATTCGTGTATTTCAGTGTTATTTTTTTACTTTCAAAAATAGGTCCTGACTTTTGTTGACATCCAAATCGTCAGTTATTTGAATAGGACCTTTTTTTAGTTAACTTGCCTTCCTCTTACATAATATCTGCTTAACGGCCTATTTTTGCTTCCTCTACTTACGGCGACCCTTTAATAACTACTTGTCGGATGAATATATCGGGCTTTCAGATAGCCATATCGCGAATACACTATGAATATCTGACGTGCTCGAGTAGTATGTGTTTTTTTTTACAAACTCAACTTTTTTTTTCTATTTCGGACCTAGTTTTCACAATCCTGCAAATTTAGCATCTCGGGCTCCCGTACTAACATTTCTTCCAATCTTTAATATAAATGGTTTTCATTATAACACCAATGTATGTGGCTTTCTTCCATCAGCACCCTACATCAATTTACGATCCTAAGTGAAACAGTAGAAATAGGGCCGTCTCTTAATTGAAACTTGAGATACAGAACGGTCTACGAAAGTGCGATCTTGACAGGCAGTAACCGCTTGCATTAGCCAAATTACCTGTGGCTTTATTTTCATTGGAACAGCCCTAACAGTTTGCCTATGGAGCCTGTTCTGTAAAGTGCTATTCCTCCATTAATTGGAACGAATATATTCTACATGGGTATATTTTTTGAAACGATGGTTCCGATGTGGTTCTCTATAAATTTTACTATTATCCAAACATCAACTGTGGTAACTAGTAATTCTGATGAGCACCAACTAAACTTTTTAAGTGTATGGTATCTTATACTAATGAAATAAAAAAAGGATGTAACATTTTATATAATATGTCACTTTTAGCCGTTGTTTTGCTAAAGCTTATTCAAAATTAGCCAACTAAAAGCTTATTCCACATCTGTTAGATATGTCAGATTAGTCGAGCCATGTCAATTCGTTATGTTTTTAATCAAAGTTTTCGGAAAAAAGTTGTGTTTGTGGAAATGTTATATAGAATTTAACACTAGAATGAACACTAGAATGTAGAATGACAGCATGAAACGTGTTTTGTCTCTTTCTATTACTATTATTTAAAAAGATGACGATAACTTAAAATTAGATTAATGAATGTGCAGCAATATTGCCACCCAAGACGTCATTGATGTACATGACAACTTATGTACCACTCAAAATAACTTCTCAGATTGTGATTAAAATATTTTGAAATCGTGACCTACCTTCCCAAAAAAAAATCTTTTCATTATTGGCCGAGTGATCGCGTAACATACAACCGGCAAAATAACAACATCTTCCAATAATATCCAACATCTAACAATGTTCCATTTTCTTCAAAATAAATTAATTTTAGTAAAGAAATTGATTAGAGAAGAGTAGACGCTAAATTTCACGTTAGTTGAACCTGTTTCCACATGAGAGCTAAGTAATTTTAATACAACAAATCAACAGGCAGAAGTCAGTAATAACATTAGTACAGTTACAGTAATAATATTATGTATTTAAACAAACAAAACGCATGTAAAAATAAAGACAGTACTTAAAAACCAGGCCATTAAAATTTTTAACAGTCTGTCTGCGTGCTTAAGATAGAGTATTTTCTAAAACAGCTAAAACAATTTCAGTGGAATTCGATTAAAGTTTGTATACCAGGAAATAACTCAAGCTAATTTTTATTCCAATCACTTAGTTATGGAAAGCGTAAAAAATAAAAAAAATAGAATAAACGGTCGATACCAATGCACACTTTAATATAAACAAATTAAACCTAGTAGGGGAGACCAAGGTGAGTTGTGACAGAGGAGAGTTGTGACATCGTTGACTTTTTGTAGCCTATTAACGAAAATTGAGCTCGCAATAGTGTACGTTTATCAGTTCAAGTCTCAAGCTAGCAAACGTGCACTATTACGAATTCACAAACAGTTTATAGATTCGCAAAAATCGACGATGTCACAACTCCCCTCTGCCACAATTCACCTCGCTCTCCCTTACATTCTACATTTAAATTAATCACTTTACATATATATAGTTAAAATGGGACTCGCACCTTGAAAAGCTAGCAATCACTCTGCTCTGAGCACAGCAGTATATTATATTGTTAAAAACACTGATATGACACCGCTAAAATTGTATACTTTTATTTTACAGCATCATGTCGCATATTATTAAACTCTGGGGGCAAATTTACCGAAGTAACCTTTGTTTTACATAACTTAAGTGGAGTAAAGCTGCAAAAACCGACTCCGAGGTCAATAAGTAAAACAGATCAGCACACAGAAATTAAATATTTTCGTCTATTTTCCTGGGATCTCGTCATCATATTTAGACCTGCTGATAATAGGACCACCTTCAAAGTACGCTCTTTCATGTAAAAAAATGAGTTTTAAAATCGTTTCAGAAATTAAAGAGAAATCGATTAAAAAGTAATTTTAGTAATAATTAAAGTAATTTCGCGCCCGTATCCCCAAAGGGGTAGGCAGAGGCACAGCCAGGGCACCAACGACTAACCGAAGACACTAAGTCCCACAATGTGATAGGTGGCAAGCCTATCGCCAACCAGGCACATATTCAATACCGAGCAACGTTTTTTTTTAATAGAAAATTGGAAAACCCCAATTTTCTTTTTGTTGCCCGACCCGGAAATCGAACCCGGGACCTCTTGCAGTCAAGTCCGGCAACTGAACCGCCAGACCACAGAGGCGATCGAAATCGATTAACGTAATTTAAAAAAATATAGACGTCGAACACATAACCCCCTCCTTTCTTTGAAGACGGCTAAACATTGAACTGCCCTTGCCTCTTATATATATAAAACTTAGGCCCAAGAGTGTCACTCAGAGAAAAAATAAAGCAATTAATATTTTACTATAACGTCTAGATATATTTTCTTAAAATTTATTTATAGTTTACATAAACATAAATTTGTTTAAAAAATTTATATATAAATTGATAGAAGAAGGCGTTACTTTGCGGAAATCCATACTTAAATCCAAATAAATTTATTTAATTTGCAATTTTCTGCAAAATAACATAGCAGTTTTATCTATATAAATCCAAAGACCAAAAACAATCTTGTTAAACATGTGTTTTATGTGTGTCAGGAATCGATAGACACATTAAAGACTTTTAAATAAATTTAAAGTTGCTTTAACTCTAAATTATGTAAGAAAAGGTTTATTATACTTCATACAGACAGACAGACTGAACAAAATTTGAAACACGTTAAAAAGTGATCTGCTAGCCAATTTTAGTTTCAAGCGGCAATTTTTCTATATCTGTATTCAAATTAATCTTCTACAGGTTTAATATAAGTGTCGATTTACAACTACTTCTGCGACTAAAACGAATCAGCGAACATTTTTAATACTCAAGACAGCATTTAAAAATAATTAACTACACTGTCCCTCTAAACCGTACAACGATAAACTAATATAGGAGTTGTACCGTTCTGAAGATCTCAAGAGGCCATATTGGACGTCACAGTTTGCATTACAAGTACTCTGTGTTGTAGAATTCAAATAAATTGCTGGACATTTGAGGAAAGCCTTTTGTGCGTTGCATTTGAAAGCATAAATTTGCCAGACATGATATGAAATGATATGAAAGTATAGGTATTGTATCTTCACGCCCATATCCTCGAAGAGGTAGGCAGGGGCACAACCAGGGCACCCACGACTAGCCGAAGACACTAAGTCCCACAATGTGATAGGTGGCAAGCCTATCGCCAACCGGGCACATATCCAATCCCGGACAACATTTTTTTAAATTAGAAAATTGGAAAACGCAAATTTTCTTTTTTCGCCCGACCCGGGACCTCTTGCAGTCACGTACGACAACTGAACCGCTAGACCACACAGGCGATCGAAATCGATTAACGTATTTAAAAAAAATATAGACGTCGAACACATAACCTCCTCCTTTCTTTGAAGATGGCTAAACATTGAAGTGTACTGCCCTTGCCCCTTATATATAGTCCAACACCTGAACCGCTAGACCATAGAGGCGATAGTATAGGTATTGTGTTATAGATATATCAATATTTTTAGTGAAGTTTTTTTAATCACTAAGTACCTATTTCTTATAGTTGGTCCAATTTAAAAGATCACATTTGACATACATCAATCTTATTAAATATCCATCAAGATAAGTTGTAAATTGCATTATGTCAACATTATTACTATTTTAATTCGCGGATGTGGAAAGGAGAATGTGTGCAGGGAATAACGTGAATGGAGCACTAGGTAAGCTATTTCAAAGCGAGGTTTTGAGTCAAAAAGCTATACTCGCTTTAAATAATTCTGTGATTATCCCAACGTTATTGTATGAAAGCGAGAGTTGGGTATGTTAGAAAAATCATTAAAGTAGGATAAATGCTTTTGCGGTTAAAACTCCGTGGTGTAATAGTGAGATCCAAGAAAGAGTGGGATTGAAGGAAAGTTTATTTGAGAAACCTTTAGTCACACTCACATTGACAAATTCTTGAAATTTGGCGCGATTTGATTGGGAAAATCAAAACATTTACTTTTTAAAATCTATTAGTAATAATTAAAAAGTGTCGGATTATTTTTTTTATTTTCATATAGTATATTTAACACTCACGGCAAATATTTGTTAGTGTCCGGTTGGCGATGGGTTTGCTAACTATAGCATTATGAGACATTCGGCTAACTTCTTTTCTTTTTCTTTCTTTAAGTTTTGGCCTTCACGTTAGTATTTAGCCATTAGTCAAGTAGAAATTTGCATCAAATTTTATATCAATTTCAATTAATTTTAATTAGTCATCAGTCGTAAGTCGTCAATAAGTCATGTCAGGCTCTTGGGTAAAGCGGTGGCCTTTTTACACAAGCTCATGTAACGAGATTTGGCGGCAACGAGAAAATATACGATACGCTAATTTTTTTATGATTATTTCATTTGTGCACTTTTACTGAACAAAATTGTACAAAATGCCACCAAAATTGACTAATTTCACTCAATATTAACCCGAAATTCAATAATTATGAAAAAACTTCGACCATCTTTTCTCTCGATGGCGCCAAAACTCCATTCGACTAACTTTGAGATATATCTCTACTTCGGGATACAGCCTTAATGATACAAATCAACCAACGTATATTATTTGTTTTGAAGAAAACAAATAATATACGTTGCAATTCCGAATCACTTTCATCAACATTTATAAACGTGAGCGTCAGAAATAATCTACAGAGCAACGTTAAACTGATATAGGAGTTCCATTCTAAAAATCCTGAAAGACCATATTGGACGTCATAGTTAGTGTTACACATAATTAGTGCTTCAGAATTTAAATAAATTGGTGGACATAAGACGTCTAAACCTTTAGCGTATTATATTTCAAAGCATAAAATATATAAAAATGATGGAAACTTGACAACAAAGGGTTTGGAGTTTTACCTACAAGTCTAAAGACGCCGAAAAGACTCAAGAAGTTTTAGACATTTACTAAATTTATTGATGAGTGAATTACAAAATTCACTGTAGAAAATAGACAGCGATCACATTCCTAGCCTCGCTAATTTTTGTCTACCTGTCTGTTTGTACGGTTGTGATTATGTTTCAAAGGAAGGTTTTAGTAAACGGGATAAGAAAGTGAAACTATCCTATTACGTTTATGTCCCGTTTACTAAAGTGACTCACGTGATAGGTGTAAAAGTTTAAATGTAACTTGGATTATAGTTAATCAAAGGTTAGTCCGACGTTGTTTTGTAGTGGGTGGTTTAAAGAATCAAGTCATAAGTTTTGGAGTTTTGAAATTAGAGACATGTCAACACTCAGTATAAAGAGACCAAATTATTTGAAAATGGAAATGTAGAGAACGTACAGGTTATTTTACAAATACATACATATAAAGCCAGAGTATCGAGTGGCAAGTGAACAAAATTCGGCAAAAATTACGACAAACAAAATGGAGTATCCACTTGAATTATAGAATTGACTAATGAAATCTGTTAAATAACGTGATAACAATATTTTACATTTGTTTTATATAAAGACAAGTTAATAAATGAAAAGTATAACTTTAAAAAGGTATTTATTATCTGTATATATAAAAGTCTATTACTGTTCGTTAGTCTCGCTTAAACTCGAGTACGGCTGAACCGCTTTGGCTTATTTTGGTTTTGAATTATTTGTTCAAGTTTAGGGAAGACTTAAAAGATACGAAGAAGAGAAAAACTGCGAGGAAACGTATTAAAAATATCGACATATTAATTTTTATAATACAAACTAAACGGATGGAACGAAGTTCACTGGTACAGCTAGTTGTATATATTTATTCAAGAGGAAGACTACGCTTTTCTCAATTTGATTCAATTTATAATCTTGAAGGGTTTATTGCAATTATAAAAGCATTATAAGATTGAAATGTATACAAGCAAATGCATATCCTAATGATAGGATAAGGCAGTTAGCAAGCATACATCTTCTGATGGAAAAAGCCGACCATGGCCTAAAACACCATAGATATAAAAGGTGTATCGCTATCCTGCGATCAGGGTGTTATGCCTCGCGCATTATTATGATATACTAGCCCTTATCGCTTGACATTAGGAATGTACTAATAATTTGTATATGAGGAAAAATGAAATATTGTTGTTTTTTTTCTTTTTTTATGATTTCGCAAGGCAAAACCAGCAGACAGGTTTCCTGATGATAAGTAATTCACTCTGCCTCGAGACACCAAAGGTGGTGAAAACCGATATGTTGGGCCTCGAGCGAAAGTACGTTTACCAGCTTCCTTAACCTCCGAACCGGAATACATCAACAGTAAGTATTAACGTTATGGGACAGGAATAGGTAAGGCGGTGGTACCAATCCGAGCGAGTCGCTGCGAAACTCTACCTCGTAGAATGATGTCACGGTCCCGTTACTAAGGGAAGCCAATGCTCGTCTTTTACGAGCTGCCTGTCAGGATAGCAGATGGTCTTTTCTACAAAGGAGCTCGGACCAACACGGGGAGCTGGACCAACACAGGGAAAAAAATTCCTATTTTCCCTGCAATTTTTCCAGTTTTCCTCTTCTTAAGAACCTTTGCCTAACAATAACTAACACAATACAAAAAATAATTAGCAAAATCGGTCCATCCGTTCCGGCGTAGGTAATGCGACCACGACCACGCGAAACGGGAATTCACATATATAATATATGAAGTACATGAAAGGTTACACAGCTTTAAACAAAACAACGTTAAACTGTTATAGGAGATGTATCGTTCCGAAGATCAGGAAAGGACATATTGGAATTCACGGTGTTAGAAGTACTTTGTGCTTTAGAATTCTAATAAATTGCAGGACATGCGATATTGAACGCCTTTTCTACGTTACATTTCAAAGCATATTTCGTATCAATTTACAGGAAATATGTCTTACAAGTACATTTTTTAAACTTTCAACATATTTAGCATAAGCTTTAGCAGCTTCACTTGTGGAAAAAGCGTTTCAGACGTAGATAATAATTAAAATAGGTAAACAGATTTCTACCAGATTTAGGATATCGTTTCCTTTCCTTCGTGTTTTTTTTTTATTTCCATCTCTAACTAATGTAAGTCACTTTAATGTGTATATCTAGATATAAATAAAGCATTCCACAAAGGGGAAGTCGTCATACTTCAAACTTTTGCAATTTTAACTATAAGATATCCAATATTCATAATCATTATGGTATCTATCGATGTATATTTGTTTACAAGTTCGTCCCGGGAATACCCTTGGCGTACGGGACGTCCGGTTACAATCTGCATAACAATGGTGGCCCGTAGTTCAGGCACTCCAGATGGATGATAATGCTCTATTCATAATTCACCTCATAATGAAGTAGACGAATTCTATGAAGTTACAAGATATAACTGGAATTCTGCTCAATGTCTGTTGTTTTTAACGTTGTATAGATAAGTTATGAAACCATATTTTAGATAGCGAAACGCTTGTACTGTTTTACGTATCACGGTGCAGTAGCGTTACTTTATTTAAAAATATGATTTAAATATGATTTTTATTTAAAAAAATTTACCAAACGCCGATATAAATAAAAATATCAAATGAATATGAAGCCGGCTAAGTTTTTACAAATAAGATCATGTGAAGTTAAAATAAGTTTTTGTAGATAAAATGTAAATAAATGTAAATAAATAAATAAATATCACTGGACAAGTTGCACAAATTGAATCTAACCCCTAAGTAAGCAAATTATATGAAGTAAGTAAGTAAATAAAGTAAGTAAATAAGCAAATTATATGCTTTTGTAATGGGTGCTAGTCAACAATAAGATATACTTAAATAGATACCAGAATAAATTTATACCAATACCAGAAAAAACACCCAGACCCGGAAATACAGACATCTAATTGCTCATCACGCAAATGCCTTTCCCCGTCGGGAATCGAACCCGAGCCTGTGATAGATGTAAGAGTTTTGGTTGATGATGTACTGCTGGAACAAGTGAATGAAATTGTATATCTTGGTTGTGCTTTTAGCAGGGCTGGAAGGTACACCGCGGATGTAGAGAGGAGAGTGTGTGCAGGGATTAGTGTGAATGGAGCGTTGGGTAAGCTATTCCAAAGCGAGGTCTTGAGTTCAAAAGCTAGACTCGCTTTGCATAATTCTGTGCTTATTCCAACGTTACTGTATGGAAGCGAGAGTTGGGTATCTCAGAAAGAGCATGAAAGTAGGATAAATGCGGTCGAAATGAGAGCACTACGGAAAATCTGTGGTGTAACGCTCGCTGACCACATTCGTAACAGTGAGATCCGAGAAAGAGTGGGATTGAAAGAAAGTGTTGGTGTTAAAATGCGAAAGGGCATGCTCCGCTGGTTCGGTCATGTGGAAAGAATGACAGATGAAAGATTGACAAAGCAGATATACAATGCGAATGTGGATGGATACAGGCGTGTTTGTATGAAAAGGGTTATGAATGTGAAGGAAGCAAGACAGGTTTGTCAGGATCGTGAGGTCTGGCACTCAATACTCTCTGCCTACCCCGTAAGGGACTTGGCGTGAAGATATGTATGTATGTATGTGTATGTATAATGTGATACTTTATGTTTATTAGTAAAGTGTTCAAATGAAATGATCATCAAATTTACTTTTGTAAATAATATGATCCCTAAAAACATAACTCTCTTTCTTTGGTACTTTTTAATACGACTTATTACTTTATGTTATCGCTGTATATTATATTGTACACTGTATATTATTTTGACCACATGAGGTCCCGTAATCAATTCTCAGGTTGGGCAAAATATGTTTGTAAATTTTATGATGAAAACAACGTTGCCCAAGTGTATATAAATACTCTACTGACGATATGCTTAAAATCTGTTTGTAAGTGTGACATGAAAATAATGTTGTTGTAAATCAAGTAAGTAAGTATCTTCACGCGCATATCCCCGAAGAGGTAGGCAGAGGCATAACCAGGACACCCACGACTAGCTGAAGACACTTAGTCCCACTATGTCATAGGACTCATAGGTGGTAAGCCTGTCACCAACCGGGCACATATCCAATCCCAGGCAAAATTATTTTTATTATTATTTTTCGTAGCCCGACACTGAGAGCGGACCCGAGACCTCAAGAAGTTTAGTCCGACGCCGGACCGCTAGACCAGAGAGGCTATTCTAAAATTTAAAAAAATAAAACAAACCCTGACAAAATCTATATGTTGTGTAGCTACCACCTCGAGTACGTCAGCTTTCAAACAAAAATCTGCATCGAAATTAGTGCATGAATTTATAAGTTACCATACCAGAGATAGACAAATACACAGACACGTCAACTTGTAACAGCCCTCTTTTCCGATGGGGTGCTAAAATTGGCATAACTACAATTTTTTTCCGTAATTCGATCACTGCTGAGCACCACGATATTTTGGTTTCATTTAATAAAATATGTAATTGTTAGTTGCTAGTCCACGATATTTTCGTAACTAACACTATCTTCCTAGGTTTATTATTTTATGCTTAAACAGGAATAAATGAATGTTTTTTTTTCTATTAAATATCAAAACAATAAATTTTTTTTCACATGTTGCTGACTACTAGGACTATCAAGTTATTTCCGATCGTTACTTGTTAATATAGTATTGGACTAATATCGAGCTTACGATGTAGTATGCTAATGTTTCATGCTACCAATTCAATATCGTAATCGTTAGCGAGTAGTAAATGGTTACGATTACTATACGATTACGCGAAAGTTTCGTGCTTGAGCTACAGTATATGGCTTCGTACGGTCTAAAATGAAGTCACTAGGATAATTAATCTATCAGCCTTTTTTATTAGCTCTGTGGTCAGGTGTCATGCTATCCATCTTTTAATTTGCTATAAATTTCTCCAAATAAAGAAAAACACAATAAGTATAATCCCATCAGTAACGAATTTAAGTAGATATTCAAAGATAATTTGAATTAAACATTAAAGCTTATTGTATTCTCACAACTCTGTCAATCAATTAGTTATCAAATGGAAATCATAGAGTAAACATATTTACACGATGTCTGGTTAATTACGTACATTGTGCGTTGCGGTCAGTTGCCGCGACTCGGTAATTATGCTTTTAAAGTTGGATCAGATACTACCTAATTGATCACTCAATAAAATGAAATAGGTTTCACGTTTTAAATACAAGGACAAACAATGAAATTTCATAGATAGGCACAGCTACAGTTTTCATTATAATGATACATTTGAATCATTGCGATGGATTTTTCATTCTCACAATAACGTTTTTATAGTTGCGGTAGATACTGTCTAACTGATCACTTAATAAAAAGATAAGTTTCACGTTTTAAATACGTAGATCATGCTATAAGTTTAGCGGTACTTGAAAAAGAACATGTTATGACCAAAATATTATGTTTATTGCTTTTTCAAAATAATCTTTACATTTACAACATATTTTCATGCGGTCGAACCATTTTTTAAAACAAGTGGACCACAGATCTGAAGACATGTTTTTTACGTGCAAATTGAACGCTATCACTGTCTCTTCGGAGTTGGTAAAAGAAAAACCTCTCATCTTAATTTTTGAGGAAAACACAGAAATCATAGGGTGCTAGGTCGAGTCAATGCGCAAGATTAGTGACGAGATGTACTTTTCGAAAGCAAAAATGACTTTGTTTTGTTGGCGATGTGTAAAGAAGCGTTGTCATGGTGTGGAGAAGAGAATGAGGCTTTTGGGTCATCTTTCGCGAATTTTTTCTAAAACCCTAAGTAAACAAATGGTAGAATACCACTTGGCATTAACACTCTTTTGATATACAAGTGGAATTGTACATATGGGACCCGTAGGTGAGAAAAAAAGGCGACCATTTCTTAACCAACGGTTCTCATTGTTGGGCTATTCTCATTTTCAAAAACCCATTCACAAGATTGCTGTTTTTTTTTTCGCGGTCAAAACAATAAATCCAAGTTCCGTCGTCTGTGACTATATCACAAACAGCATAAGAATGTCCTTGGTCATACTTCTGCAGCATCTCTGACCACCATTACACGCGAGCCCGCTTCTGCTCCGCTGTCAGTTCATGAGGGATCCAACGACAACAAAGTTTCCGAATTTTCAATTCTTCGTGTAAAATTTTCTGAATTTGGCTCATACCAATCCCCATAGTCCTCGAATTGTCTCATAGGTAGTCCAGGAGTTTTATTAAATTAACCGCTTAGCAGTAGCCACATTATTTTTGTTGGCGGCAATTTAAGGCCACCCTTTACGAAATTCGTAAAGTAAAGAAACTCGACCTCACTCAAATTCAGCAATCCATTGCCTCACGGTGCTCAAACAAGGTGCTTCTTTCCCCAAAAGCATTTTGAAGACGAGCGGAACAGTCTTGCGGAGAAAGAGAACTTTTAAAATCATAAATCGGCTATATCAGGGCATATGTCTCCTCTTAAAAAAAGAGTATTACTATGCAATCATTTCTCAACGAGATTCTGTACCGTATTACTTATGATGTTTGTTCGTGCATTGTGGACAATGCGACAATATATGAACTCCAAGAATGTACAGCATTGTTTCCGTTTCAGATGTCGGAAGTGATGCCGTACATTATCGTACCCGACTATAGTCAAATAAGCCATACGCGTCAACCGCGGCTGCGATTGGCCACAATGGACAGTGGGAAGGATTAAATGAATCAAGGAGATCTCCGTTACTCATCAAAGATTGATTGATTCTTCTTGCAATTTAAAAACCTGTACACATTACACACACAAGCATAATTCCACTGTTATATGAGTGTTTGGTATGAGTATGCCTACAAACCCTATGATATTTTCACGGTCCATCGAGGTCCACAGTCTGGTAATGTTATATAGAATACTTTAATAAAACAAAAAAACTTATTAAAAAGACATTTGAGACACTGCTTTGTGTTGACTACAAACCCTTTCGACAAATCTGAAAGCAGTTAAATCTGCATTTGATCTAATGAAAGTGGTAATTAGTAGTTGATTTACAGAATAATATAGGTAGTAGCAAAGCCAAATTATATAAGTCAGAATATGTTTCAGAGGAGTTTTATAGTTAGTATTAGTTAATGACGTGTACGTATCTTCTGTGTTCTGAGCATAGTAATTCTCAAACAGATGATGGATTAAAAGAAATTGCATATATCAGAACTTCTTGTTGTATCCAGAAGGAAATTTAACTGCAAGTAGCTTGGATTTTTTTAAAATAAGTGAGTGGAGTCTCACTTTTTTGAAATTCATCCAGTCTGTACTGTTTGCTTTTTATACCATTTGTGTTATCTTCCAATAATTTTATCACAAATCCAAATACCCAGAGAATATCGAGTGCCAAATCTCACAATCCTTACAGATCTTTCTGGCTTCCTTCGCATTCATAACCCTTTTCATACAAGCACGTTAGTTGCGTAGACCCTTGACATCATCCACGGATAGCACCCGAGCGGCTTAATCTTGGAATGTTAACCTAGGTCTCCTCGGGTACCTACTTCCATCCGAATTCCCATTGTATATCTGCCCTATAAATTTTTCGTCTGCCATTCCTTCAACATGATCAAACTAGCAGAGCATGCACTTTCTCATTTTAACACCAACAATTTTTTTCAATCTCACTCTTTCTCGGATCTCACTGTAACAAATACGATCGGTGAAGGTTACACCACAAATTTTCAGACCATTACTAGAGACTATTTGCTGTATCAACAATATCGGATCCCCCACCAGCACAACAAGCCAAACGCTTTGCTTTCTACGCTACTTGGAAATTTCCTGGCACTAGTTACCTAACCTTTCTACTGACTTCCGAAAGGTTCTTAATTCGACGCTAAGATTTATAGATTATATACTTCTTATCGTCGGTGCTTGGTGGAATTCCCTTCTTGATCCAATTTATTTAGAAACACTTGTACTTTCCACAATATACTTTATTATTTTTTATTTTTATGGTTTAGCCAACCGGTTTTGCTATACAAGCATCATCAGGGCTATATAACAACCTATATATCCTATGAACAGTTAATAACAGTTATTAATAATAAATTCTCGAGATAACTAGACAAGGTAAGTAGTGCCTGCAAATGCATTATTTTTAGTTGTGCCCAGGACCTAGAGCTAGCACGAACGGCTGTCTCTTGTAAGAAGGTTTGAGTAAGTGCTGTGTGCTGGTTATTAAATGCTAACAGTAGTAAGATCTGTTATAAGGGTTCCTAACTGAAATGTACTGCAAGATCGTAATTGTAATCAATTAATCTATAAAAATCCAGAGACTAGTTTTTAGTGTAAGTGAGATAAAATGATATAAGTGTATCCAGCCATTGACAAAAGGCAAAATTTGGACGAGGCCTTCACCTGTGAAGACGGGTTTCTTGCTTGTTAAAAATGATGTATTAAAAAAAATAGCACTAGGATTTAAACAAAATAACCTTACAAAGTATGGAAAAATTGGATAAAGCCAAAAATAAAATGTTTTTCATTTGTATTTTTAATTATTTTCAGATAAAATGACAAAAGCTAGTGGCATGTTTCCTCCTTCCTTGTGTCAAAAAGGCCCTAGCTCGGAGCAGAAGGCTTAGACAGCTGCAGGTGGCACTGGGGCGAAGGGGCAGCACAAGTCATGTCATTTACATTTAGTCAAAAAAGTACTGGTGAAATTGTTTATGGTTGCAATTTCAATTTTTTTTTTTGGTGTTGATATATTGGCATAACTGTTTTACATTTTGGCGTGGAATTTGAGTTGCATACTAGTGTCACATTTACTATTTAGCATGTATTGCGAATTTCATAATAGAAAAAACGTCGAATAAAAGTTTGTCTTAAATTTTTCATGAGCATTACAAAGGGTTTAAAAGCGGACGAGATGTGATGGAAGACTTGTCTCGGTCTAGTAGGCCTTCGACGTCTGCAACTTTAGTTAACATCGCCAAAGTAAATGAAACAGTGACTGAAGATTCTCACTCAACTTTGAGAGAGATAGCCGTCGAAGTTTCTGTATCCCACGACTCGATCCGTATC
>NJDC01007840.1:103986-118875 GCA_002245475.1 Calephelis virginiensis | reverse complement strand
CGTTTATTAGTTATCTTTTAATCTTAATCTTAATATATAAAAATTACGTGTCACGTTGTTTGTCCACAATGGAATCCTAAACTACTGAACCGATTTCAATCAAATTTGCACATCGTATGCAGTTTGATCCAACTTGAAAGATAGGATAGCTTACATCTCAATTTAAAAAAAAAACTATCCGAGCGAAGCCGGAACAGGCAGCTAGTAGCTATATAAAATTACGTGTTTCATTGTTTGTCCGCGATGAACTCCTAAACTACTTAACCGATTTCAATAAAATTTGCACGTCGTGTGCAGTTTGATCCAACTTTAAAGGTAGGATAGCTTACATCTCAATTTATGATCAAAATAATTACCATCCGAGTAAAGCCGGAACAGGCAGCTAGTTTAGATATACACATCATTAAAATGTGTGTTATGTTGGATTTTTATGGATAAGTTAAGCACAGATTAATGATAAATGTTATTTATAGTGACGTACTTTCTTACCGTCAAGAAATTTCTGTATTGGTTTGCCTTTTTATGTAATTTAAAAAAGTCAAATAAATAAAGAATTAAAGAAAGAATATACTTATGATACTTTACAAAACAGTAATGATTTTTTAAATAAGGTTTTACTTATGTATTAATATGATCATCATTTTATCCTGCACATTTTTTTGGTAAATTACTAAGAAATCAAATCGAGTTGCAATTTAGGCCAGAAAAAACCATCTAAATGTAATTACGTAGCGAATAACAAAAGTTAATCATAAAACCTCAGATTAGTGCCAAAAACATATGTGAATACCTTAAGAATGAAAAATGAGTAACGTGCCAAATTAAGATTTAATTATGAAAAAAAGCAACGAAAAATATTTCTAAAGCTGTCAAACAATCTGTCAAAAAACAAAATGTAGGTTTAAAATACAAAAACTCTTAACAAAAGGCAATAAAATATATTCACACTGCAGTTTCTTTTCTTTTTGATTCGTCGTCGATCGAAAGGCGTTTTCATACTGTGGGCAGACATTTATTGCATTGTGAAATAAACTTTTTATGCGATTTCTTAAGAAATTGGTCTGGTTTTCAATTTTCTAATAGAACTAATGTTGTTTGGAATTGGATATGTGCCCAGTTTGCGATAGGCTTATTATATTGTGGGACTTAGTGTCTTCGGTTCATTCTGCCTACCACTTGCGGGATATGAGAGTGAAGATTTTTTATTTATTCATTTAATTAATTTTAAAATTAACAATCATTTTAGTTAGCTTATAGTTTCGTCTTTTTTCAAATAGTCAAATTAATTAGTAATAACGAATGTCGATTTATATTAATTATTAATAGTAAGTAAATAAAAAAAAAATTAAGCTTTATGTATTTGTCTATACGTTTTGACTAGGTGGTAGAGTTTCTCAGCAACTCGTCCGGATTGGTACCATCGTTCTACCAATTCCTGTCACCATAACGTCAGTGCTTGCCACTGACGTGTTCCAGTGCGGAGGGTTAGGTAACCGGTAAACTTAATTTTTTTTTCTTTGCCTTAAGTTGGCACCGCACCATTACCACCTTTGGTGTCACTACGCGACGTGAATCTACTTTTTTGCCGTCCAATATTATAAGAAAAACGTTGTGTGTAGTTAGTTCTTCGTTATTTTTTGTATGCTGGTATTATATTAGTATTACAATTAATATTGGTATGCCTGATCAGTAAATAAAAAAGCTAGTTAAAACATTGTGTGCTCCTTTCACTCTTTTCGAAACTCTTAAGTGTACCGAAGATGTCTCACTTTACAGTCGTCTAATTACGCTAAATCCTGGATCTAAGTTTTTATGCTATGTCGCTTGAAAAATCTGGACTTAAAAAAATAGACCTTATTTAATTGCAAAAAACACATTAAATACTTAATTATTTTTAATCATAAGATGTCAAACTGTTTTGAATTTTATCGTTACAAAAATCAAAATGACATATGGCTATTTCATTAGTACTTTAATCATTATCATGTGAAAACTTCATTTAAAAATTTTCTTCATTTAAATTATTACCCTTACGTTATCGTGATTGAATATGTGACATGTAGGAGTATAGTTAAAAATAAATATTGTCATGTAAGCAGATATTTCGTTGCTGTTACTTGTCACCACCCGCAGTGTGCATATGCCTCTACATAAACGAATATTTTCATGCTTTTTTCAAACCCGCACACTTTATCATACATTGACATTTTATGTTCGATGTACCACAAAACGGCGGGGTAAAAACAGCAATCGATGCAAATCATTCGGAAAAAACCATTCCGGTTGTGTTTTAGTTTTTGCAGTAGTTTGTAACAGGCGTGGTCGAGAGGTTTTTGCGACCCTTACGAATTGTGCATTTATGATTTAAATGCGTAAAAAATGCGATTTTAGAGATCCTTTCGGTTTTGAAATAACCCTGTTGAACGTTAGTCGTCAAGTGGTTAAAGCACAACTGGCCGAAGACACTATGTCCCACAATGTGATAGGTGGTAAGCCTATTGCCAACCGGGCACATATCTAATTCCGAGCAACGTTTTTTTTATTAGAAAATTGGAAAACCCAATTTATTTTTTGTTACTCGACCCGGGATTCGAACCTGGAACCTTCAAGTCAAGTCCAACAACTCAACCGCTAGACCACAGAGACGATAAGATGATTGTAGTTGGCTAAAAAAATAAAGCAGGAGTTTGTAGCGTTTTAGATTTTTTTTTGTCTTATTAGGATTTTTGTCGAAATGTTTATCAACCTTTTTTTACGCCGAATTCGCTGAACTGACGTAATTTGGCAAGTAGGTACTCTATGTTTTGAGTTATAGGCTACTTTTTACCCCGCTTACTAAAGGGGTTTCCGAGGAAGAGGGGTAAAAGTCAAAATATAAAATGGTCTGTAATTCATTAAATCGTTTTATTTATTACTAGCACCCTGTCTCTGGTTCGCACTGGTGGACAAACTTCCATGTTATTATACATATACATATTTTCATATCCTATCTCTTGAATTCACTCTATCTACTAAAAAAAGGAATCAAAATCCGTTGCCTAGTTTAAGAAATGTAAGCATAGAATAAAATATAAAAACCCTTTATTGTGCACCAAAATACATTACCAATATTAAAAATTATAAATAAAAATTACCTTAAAAATTAGGGTATACACAAAAGCGGCATTATCGCCATAACAGCAATCTCTTCCAGGCACAAAAAAGAAATACGACACATAAAATATCTAAAATATATTGGAATAGAATTATTTTAAGACATGCGAAAACATAAATAGATTAACTTTTATAGTATAAATAACCATATTTTTAAACATGTTGTTATTTAAACTTTTCCTATCTTTTACAGGGAGTGAGTTCCAAAGAATTACTGATAGCGAGATAAAAGATAGGCTTTAATAGTTGGCGTTATGAGAGGGCTCGCCTTTTGTATAATTTTACATATTTACTTGTGTTTTGACTTTTTTTGTGTTTCCTATTCCTGCCGCCATAACGTCATGACGTGTTCTGGTTTGGAGGGTAAGGTAGCCGGTAAACTTACTTTTACTCGAGCTCTAACATCCCGGCCTCAGGTTGGAAACCGTTAATTAATTTTAATTAATCGTAAGGTATAACAAATATTACTGACTAAAAAAGGTTTAATTTTTTTTGAAGCGCTCGCAGGTAGATGGTATTGGGATAGGTATTGCAGATGCACGTGGTAGGCGGAAAAGTGGTCTTCTATAGGCATTTCAAGAAGCAATAGCAAAACATTATCCTTTTTCGAGTGGAATCTGGACATTTCCTAGTGAACAGACTCTACCAACAAGGCCACTAATGGTATTGAGCTATGCAGCAACTTGGCCAGATGGAGATCCAACGCCTTATATATTCCTGCCCCCGAAATGGCTCATCCATGTTCCGGTTGGGATGGTAGGGTACCGGTAGACTTGCTGAATAAGTTTAACATCCTGGCCGAAGGACAACGACGCACGCACAAACAAGTCTCTTACCACGAGGAGACCCATGTGCTCGTTTATTGATCTGTCACATAAGTAATAGTTATTTCTCCTTCGAGAGTCCTTAGCGAGAAATAATTGTTTTTTCTTTGTGATGATCTAGGCCTCTACTTAGTGCTTTTCTACCAGGTAACTAGTATTTCTTGATAAAATAAAATTGGATAGCAACCACTTGATAATAACCTGTGAACACCAACTGCTAACATTCCAAATAGTAAAAAAAAGTGGAGAGTACAGACAATATGGTAGCAGAAATACGAGGGTTGTGGTAGGACCAAGCTATGGACGTTTTATTTTATAAGAGGAGGCAAACGAGTAAGTGGGTCACCTCATGGAAATCACCGTCCACGGATTTCCGCAACACCAGGAGTATCACAGATGCGTTACCGACTTTTAAGGAATGGGTATGCTTTTTTCTTGAAGGTTCATATTCATATTCTTTTGGAATACCGCTCTCGGTAACTGATTCCACAAAGGTGATGTGCGGGGTAAGAAATGTAAAGAATTTGTCCCATAACTCTAACACCACGTAATAGTCACGGCACTAGTGGCAATCAGACTTTAAGCTCTTACTAGCTGCTTCAAATTGGTTGGATTATATTCTTCAAAGGGTACCGGATTAACATGAGGACAATGAGGACATAGTGTTGTCTATAACGCAACACTTAGCAAGAATATTTATATTTAAGTGTTTCCATCCTTGGCGCTTGGTGTAACTCCATTTTGTTATTGTTAATAAAAAAAACACTTGCACTGTTTTTGTTTCACAATATAAACCACCAAACTTTTATTTAATGCTAAATTACTTAGTTTAAAGTAACCACTTTTTTATATTAGAGGTAGGGCCCTACCCTTGATTGTAAGAGAAAACTGCAACTTCATACACCATAGATGTTATAGGTATCCTGTGGCCAAGATTTTAGGGCAATAATTGTGCAAGTAACTCGCTACATATCAAATTAGTTTAAATTATGTTAGTGTTGTTTAATGTCAGAGGTCAGCGAAGAAGCCCACAGCTTCCCTGATGATAGAAGAACACAGGACACCACAGATGTTACAGGTGCGTCACTGTCCTGGGTGGCTGAGATGGGAGGCCTATTGTGCAAATCTACTGGCTACCCAGATAGGAACACGACAGAGTAATTTCGGTGATAGGAATAGGTAAAGCAGTGAATCCCTACCTGGTCAAACTGCTGTACAGCACTCTACCTCAGGTGGTCTTGTTATTAATGGCCTATATTTGAACCTGTGCTGGCCTCTTACGCGCTGCCTGGCAGAGAAGCAGATTGTCTATTCTACTCATCAGACCTAGACTAACACAGGGACAACATAGCCCTGAGGATTCTGTAAAAACGAAACTGGTTGGATAATTTTGTTAAACTGAACAAAATTTACTTTATACGGAATCGCATATAAATAGAAATGTTTGCGTTTAAATATATTTTTGCAAATGCCACCACAACGTGTGAAACTCAAGGATTATCACAAAAGGTGGTAACTGATTACCACGGTGGATTTAAATATTTTCAACATGGCAACACCAGCTTAAAGTGACTCAGTGTTCTTAATGTGTGGAAATTATACCTGTATTTGTGTTTGTATCAATATATAAATACATAAATTATCTTTGTACCGAGCCCCGAGTATCATTTGTAACGGTTCCTGAAAGTACAATTCCTTGAAGTTTCAGCTAGCCTAGCTTTCATTACTCTTTCCATACAAACATCCTTGTTTCGGAGACTTTTAACACCAGCGTTGGAAAAATCACTTGCAATTTGATCGTAGACTCTCAAATCAGATCTTCCCAAGTAGAACCTTCATCTCACTGTCGAATTGTACAGATGTTTTGTAAATCTTTCATATGCTATCCTTTCCACTTAATCGAGTTAATACAGCATGCCCTTTCTCACTTTCAAATTAACACATTTTGAATTCCACTCTCTCTCTGAGCTCCCAATGGTAAATGCGATCGTAATACCACAGGTTTTCTTAACGCTCTCATTTCCACCACATTTATATCTATACGATTGTAGTATTGTAATAGTTTCATACTTTTTGTGACATCTCTCGCTTCCAGAAAATAATGTTAAGACTAACTAAGAATAGAACCTAAACTCAAGACCTCGACAAACATAAAAACCAGCCAAATGCGAGTCAGACACGCGCACTTGCTCTTGGTCTCGGTCTTCTACTAACTGCAGGTGCAAAAAAGTAAACGATTCTTACCGTTTTATTGATAAACATGGACTAACGTAGGAGTAAAAGGAGGTTGAGGAGGAGGAGGTTGAATCTTGGCATACTTTACTCCGTGTTTATTAATAGGACAGTTGGAGTGCTAAAAATAGTGTCAACGGTTTTGGATATAATACTAAGGTTGGGCTAATTAAACGCTACATCGCTATCCCAAATGACCCGCCATAGTGCAGCGATTCAAGCTGTTGCAACGCCACTTTGAAAAAACAGCTGACCATAGAAGCTGCACGCTGAATTTCTTGCTCCAGACATCCCACAAAGTTTAGTAAACCTCTTAAAATTCTTAGGGATTGCCACCATCCCATAACGTCAAACGCGAGCCTCCCAGATAACCCAAACACACACCCAACTGACGGTGACTGTGGTTACCGTAACCATCGGCGACCTCTTTTTCGCCAGGCGTTGACCAAGCATCGATACACATAACTCTTTCCTAATTAGATCTCATTTATGTCTCGGCAGACAGCTCTTGTGAGGTCGTCGTAGCAAATCCAAGTCATGTTAATAACTCTACTCTTAGGCTTGAGGCACTTTATTTACTCACAAAGCTCGTGAAAGTTGCAAAAACCTCAAATACATGTTAAACACTCAAAACAAGCTATTTTGTTTTATCACTGGTTTATAGTTTTACGCTATACGTATTTAAGTATCAGCGATCTGATCGTTTGTGGAAGATTTCGAAGTAAAATTAACCTAATTGTGAAACAAAAGCTATAATTATAAACGAGGATAGAAATACGGAATATATAATACTAACGAAAATTATAGCACAAGAGCTAGAATCATTTAAAACCCACATATTTTTGAAGTATGCCAATATAATAATATCGTATTTGTAGTCTAATAGTAGTCTGGCGTTAACTACATGAGGTTCTGGATTAGATTCCCGGGTCGAACAATTCAAAGTGTGTTTTACAATAAGGTAAAAAACACCTCGTACATTGTGGGTCTAAAGTAACTTTAATTAAACATGGATTGTATGTACACACAGAAACACGCGCGCATGTTTTAGTTATTTAATTAAAATATTTTGCATAAAGAATACTTTAATTATTACACATGTTTAGTTGTCATCAAATCATTAAAATCGATCGAGCAGTTCTCCTCATATTTAAAACTTTAAGTACACCTTAACATCATGCAACATCTGCGATTAATCAATACAGATAAGATAGAATTTCTTACCATGTAATTATTGATAGGTCAAACCCAGAAGCGGGGATCTTGTGTGGTTCTGCTTGTATGTTAAACCTTAACTTGCCTCTGGCTTCGCCCGCGTTTTCGCCGGAGCCCGTAGTACGATCTGCATTAAAAGTAGCCTATATGTTAATCCAGGTCAGAATTTATCTGTATCCCAAATGTCGGACAAATCCGTTCAGCCTTTCGAGTGGAAGAGTAACAAACATACATACTTACAAAATTTGACAGTTTTTTTTATAAAATTTGATGGCGTACAAGCAGACGGATTTCCTAATGGTAAGAAATTCACGCCGCCTAGAGACACCAAAGGTGGTAATCGTGCGTTGTCAACCTTAGGCCGAGGTGTTAGGCCTAAGGTTATAATAAGATATAATATTAGTAGGATTTAGTTGTACCAAACTGATTAAAAACTCAACGTTTTTGGTACAGCAGCTCTCCGTGTAATACAATGGTGAAGGCGTGCCGTGAGCCATCAATCAATACAGACATACAGATAGAATTGTTACTTTAATTATTGGTAACTCAATTATGAACGGCCCTTATAAGGTTTCTCGTTTTGAAGATTTGTTTTTTGTTGCTTGTACGCTTGGTTTCACTTCTTTGTATTTCGTTCTTACTATCCGTAGTCCGTAACAATATTATAAATGTTTGTTTGTCATTATTTCTTCACAATAAAATGATGTTAATGTATAATTTATGAAAAGTATCTTCACGCCCATATCCCCGAAAAGGTAGGCAGAGGCACAACCAGGGCACCCTCGACTCGGTCCCAAATGTGATAGGTGGTAAGCCTATCGCCAACCGGGCACATATGCAATTCCGAGCAACGTTTTTTTTGGTAACTTGGATTAACACATGGGATAGTTTTTATCCCTAAAAATGTGCCTGTGGTACCATTAACTATTAAAGAATTAAGTAAATAATAGATATTCCTGAACAAGTTACATAAATTGAATCCAACCCAAAGTAAGCAAATTATATGCTTGTGTTATGGGTGTTAGTCAACGATACTTATATATAGAAATACTTAAATATATATCAGAATTAATTTAAATACTTAGACCCGGAAACGCAGGCATCTAAATATTCATCACACAAATGTCTGCCCCTGTCGGGAATCGAACTCTTGTTCGGTGTAGTTAGACGTATATTCTAGCCACTCGACCAACGAGTCAGTCAAATCAGCTTATCTAATAAGACTCGCTCGATTATTACCACCGTCCAACTTCACTCTGTTGTCGTGTTCCGTTATTTACGAAAAAGGCATAGCAGGTTGGTGATGTCAAGAGTGGCCGAAACCGACGTGTTTGTATGTAAAGGGTAATGAACGTATAGGAAGCCAAGCAGGTCTGTCAGGATCTTGAGGTTTGTGCACTCTATACTCTCTGCCTACTCCATAAAGGACTTGACGTGAAGATATGTATGTATGTTTCTTACATCAGGGTAGACGTGAGCTCGTTCGTTTTTATGTTAAAGGTCAACGTACAAACACACAACTCTTCTGATCATAAGACAAATGTCGCCTATAGACAACATAGATATTGGTATGCTGTTGTCCTGGGTTGTTGAGCTGTTGTGTAAACCTCCTGTTTATAATACGTTTTGAACCTGTATGATAGAGTCATCATGACGGCAGGAATAAGGCGGTGGACTACCCAGGCAAGTTGCTGCACTCCTCTCTACTATCGGTACCTAATGGCATCTTATATCTGTGCTCATCTCTTTGGAACCTAACAGAATGGTCTATTCTACCCAGTGGATATAACCAATAAAATTATTATTTTTAAGATAATAGAAGGCAAACAAACAGACTGATTTCCTGATGGTAAGAATTTCACGCCGCTAACCGCCGCCGCCGGAACAGCTAGTTCCGGTGCTTGTGTCTCAGACGTACACCTAAACTTGGTTAGAAAAGTTGCTCGTGTGACTAAGTCCTTTTTTAATCTCGAACACCTTAAAAGCTTATCTTGTTAGATAGCTGGGATTAGCTCTTGAATAAATAATAGCTAAAATGTAGATTGCTGTACAGCAGTTTATCCAGGTTGATGTCATCGCCAATGTAAGGCGCTAATTTCTGCTGATAGACTGTCACACGAAGTTAAAGACCCGGCAATAAGACAGTTGTCTATAGGTAACTATTATCTTTCACCATCAGGAGAGCCACCTTGTTCGCTGACTTATAAAAAAAAATCTTCACGCCCATGTCCCTGAAGAGGTAGGCAGAGACAACCAGGGCACTCACGACTAGCTGAAGACACTATACCACAATGTGATAGGTGGCAAGCCTATCGTTCACATATAATTCATCTATAGACACATTTCCAATCCCGATCAACTTTTTTTTTATTAGAAAATTGGAGAAACCCAATTTTCTTGCCCGACTCAGGATTCGAACCCGGGACCTCATGCAGTCAAGTCCGACAACTGAACTGCTAGACCACAGAGGCGAACTTATAACAAGAAAAAATACTTTTTTATAATATTGGAAGGCAAGCAGACGGATTTTCTGAAGTTAAGAAATCGACGTCACCTAAAGACACCAAAGGTGGTAATGGTGCATTACAAACCTGTAGCCTTATTGTTACGCCTCGAGCAAAAGTATTCTTATAGGCGACTTGAACTCGTCAACCGCAAGCGCTGACGTTATGGCGGCAGGAATAGTTAAGGCGGTGGTACCAATCCTGGCCAATTGCTGATAAACTCTACCACTTAGTAAATATACTGTGCCCGCTTAGCCTGCAGGTTCCAAAAATCATCACTGTCTGCTCGATCCGGTCAGTGGTCTCAGCAATACTATTTTTTTTTGTTGTGTTAGTTATAGTCATAATAATATGACCCTTCGGAAAAAAAATCAAACAGACGTACATCTAGCGGCTTAACTAGTAAAATTTATATTTTTAAAAATTATGTAACTTGCCGACATCAATGTGAGATTAGAGAGAGAGTGAAATCGAAACAAAGTTTTGATACGAAAATGGGAAATGGTAGTTCTTTGCGACTCGCCGAAAGAATAAAATGTTATGACAAATATCTACCTACTCGTATACAATGCAAATGTAGGTGTTGACATTCAATAATCAAATCGTTCGGGATTCATTCGAATTTTTTTTCATGATATTGGAAGGCAAACAAGCAGACGGATTTCCTGATGGTAAGAAATTCACGCCACCTAGAGACACCAAAGGTGGTAATGGTGCGTTGCCAGTGTTAAGCCTCGAGCAAAAGTAAGTTTACCGGCTACAACACCCTCCAAACAAGAACACGTCATGACGTTATGGCGACAGGAATAGGTAAGGCGGTGGTACCAATCCGGGTGAGTTCAAACTCTACCACCTAGTCAGATGTCACGGTGTGAGTGACGGTAAGCCTATGCTCACCTTTTACGATCTGCCTGGCAGGAAGGCATATGGTCTATCTAGTGGTCTGCAAAAGGAGCCCGGACCAACACTAGGAAAAAAACATCATGAAAAGTCATCATCTTCAAAAAATCAGTCTTCAAAAACGGCGTGTTTTTAAACAAACTAAAATTAAAAAATACTCCTACAATAACCCCGACAACAGCAACATTTAATAAAGTACCATCTCATCTCATCATGTAAGTTTTTCAGAAAAAAATAAATAAAAAAAGAAGGGGTTGCACTCCGGGAATGTCGGCAGAAGTGAAAACTTGCATATTAACGTTGTGCATTTTAGGTATTTTGGAATGGTTAGGGAATAATTTTGCACGAATTGCTTTAGTTATCAGTATGAAAGTATCATTTATGTGGTAAAATACAATATTAATTTATTGCGCTATCGTTTGGCTATCGTACACAAACATGACAACACGAATATTCGCGCAAGCACCCTGCGCCGTCTTATCCGCGCAAGCGGCCTTTGCCATCTTACGAATTTTCGATCAGGTCACGTGTCTTGACACGAGTTTGGATGTTTTTACCCATTCCAAAAAAAGTGCGGAACGCCGCTAAAGCTGTTTTCACTTCAAAAAATCCTATCACGTTAGCTTTTAAACAAAGACATCCACATCGAAATCTGTCCATCCGTTCAAATGTTATGATGCTACAGACACATATATACAAACAAATATATCAAACTTATAACACCCTTTTCCGCCGGGTGTTAAAAAGAGAATGAATATGCAGGAAGATAGCCAAGTCTGACGGAATCGTGATACGTGGGACTCGATACTCCCGCCTTCCTGCAAGAGGCTTGGCATTAAGATATACATATATTTACGTGAATAAATATGTAAGTATTAAACTATTTAAATAACCTTTGACATTTCTGCGATAATAAAACGCACGGTTAGGAAAGTTGCACGTGTGATATATCCTTTCACGGCCCCGAACACATTAGCAGCCTATCTCATCAGATAGCCCATAATACCCACATATACATAGGCAAACACCTAGGGCACCATACAAGGAATATCCTTTCACGACGTATAGTTTATTCAAGCGTGAGACGATGTCTACAGAATGGGTAGATAAAGCTTGCTATTCACGTCACGATTGATTTCTATTTTGCATACATACATACAAAAATTTCGGGCCAAGTCCATAGTGGGTTAAAATCAGGGAGCATCGAAGCCCAAATGACACGTTTAAGGTGTCCTGGATAGTTTTTTCAACATTAATTACTCTGTCCATACAAACACGCCGTTTTCGAAGATTCTTGATACAACCCTCGTAAAAATCGCTAGCGATTTCAACTTGAAAAGTCAACCTTGGTCTCCATGGTTACTTACATCTATCATTGTATATCTGCTATCATTATATATAACGCCTATCCTAACCCCTGGACCAGGATATAACACCGTCTTTATGGTGGCAGGAGTAAATAATTGTCGAGAGGTTAGCGTACACGTCCGTCGACTGAGTTCGATTTTGTCCGGGGCATATATTATACAAGTATCGCCGACACTGGTGGCTAAATGGTTATACAAACTCACACACTTTGTAACATTAACTATTGTCATAGGTAATTCATTTCATCAATGGTAAACTGACTTGCACAAATAGGAGACATATTTTATTTATATGTATTATATTAATTAATGTCTCCCTCTTAATTAACTTATTACTGTCTTATTTATTATGCAATTGGCTAAGGACTATAACGATATTATAGATTTAATTATAAATTTGACTGTTTTCAAGGAAAGTGTGAATTGACACTTTCTTGCTTAGTACGCTAACAGCCATACTTAGAGACATTTTCTATACAAAATTGCGATTTAATGCTAGATTAAATATTAATTGACGCTTTGTTTGTTTCAGTAAAATTTTTAATCTAACCGAATAATAAGTTATCAAATGTAAAAGAATGTAAATCACAAATAAGTGCATGAATGGATCGCTTTAAGGACACACAAGAATGCAGTACTGGTTACAGTAGCTTAGATAGTTCCTTATTGTATTTAACATTATTTAAACATAGCACGAATGGTTGGCTAATAATTGATTTACTGGATTTAATCGTTTTTATGCAATTATCTATGTAATTAGCTTATGTTTCAGCTTTTACTTGAATAGCGGTTCCTTATAGGATTTATTTTATAATGACATTGATTTATAAGGAATTATTTCTTTGAAGATGTTTATAGTTAAAATCGTAGATAAGTATGATTAACAGGACATTGTCGAATAATTGACCAAGTATTCACAATTAATAATTAAATTAAAGTGTAGTATAATGTCATTGTTGTTCAAATAAATTAAAAGAACAGTAAAAACTGTCCAATAATATCTTTTTCAATTATCGTATAGAATCGTTGGACAGATTAAAAGAACCACAGAATACTGAATTTATGATTGATAAGTCGTGTAATCATGCAAGTTGAATGATATCTTACCACTGCTCAAATAGCTGAAACATTCACTATTATGGCAATATCGTTGTCCCAACCTTTTACAAAAAAAACTCAAGACGACTGTCTATTTTTGTGATAGTTGCTAGAAACCAAGAAATAATTATTTCACAACTTTGTTACTAGCATCTGTCATGAAATCTGTAAACTAAAACTATGCTGAATACTTTGAGATAAGTATCTTAGTATCTTCACGCCCATATCCCCGAAGAGGTAGGTATGGCACAACCAGGGCACCGGACACCAACAACTAGCCGAAGACACTATTTCCCACAATGTGATAGGTGGCAAGCCTATCGCCAACCGGACACATTCAATTCAAAGCAACATTTTTGTATTAGAAAATTGGAGAAACCTTTAATAAACAAATACTTTAAAGTTTAAGAAATATAGAGGTTTCACTCTTTACTTGCTGTTTTCTTACTATTTAACATTCAAAAGCAACTATGCAATAACTATTGTCTGTCCAACGACTCGGTTTACCCTTAGTTTACACTATCTTCTCGTCTATCTATCTAAATAAAACTGACTCTTCAATTTTGCTTATTCTTTTTCTATTGTTTTAGTTAATGTCAAGAGTAAGTTCTTAAGAAAAATAAAACTCGGTAAATTGCAGGGCAAAAGGAAAACCAATGTTTAAATCCAGCCAGGCAGCTCGTAAAAGGCGAGCATAGGCTTACTGTCACTAACACCGTGACATCTGACTAGGTGGGAGAGTTTTGCAGCGACTCACCCGGATTGGTACCACCGCCTTACGTATTCTTGCCACCATAACGTCATGACGTGTTCTGGTTTGGAGGGTAAGGGCAGCCGGTAAACTTACTTTTGCTTGAAGTCTAGCATCCCGCCCTCAGGTTGGCAACTCATCATTACCACATTTGGTGTCTCTAGGCCTCGGGAATTTCTTACCATCAGAAAATCCGTCTGCTTGTTTGCCTTCCAATACCTTAAAAAAAGCAATGTTTTAATCCATGCAATCTATTAGTAGTTATAAATGTCAAGCGATATGAAGTCCGCTGGGTCGACAAGTGTCAAATTAAAACTGGATTGGTTTTTTTAACAAAGGTATATTTTAGTAGTACATTCGAGAAGTATTTTCGGTTTATTAAGTATTCAAGACGTACCTATCGAATTAGGCCAAAAACGTTCGGATATTGTTGGTAATTTCCGAAGTTCATATGAATCATCTGACATCTCCATCAACTCCATTACACCGTAACATTTCTTTGCTATTAAATTTAAGTATCCCAAAAACCAACCAGTTCAGTCGGTTGAGGATAGGTGCTTAAAATTTAGTTCGAAAATTCCAGAAGTATTTAACTTACATGACTAGTTAAATAAACCCTTAAAGAATTATTTAAATTATTATAAATAGTAAATTTATTTAACTTTTAAGCAAACAAGTAAATATCAAGGGACGAGGACAATGCAATAGTAAAAAAAAAATCCTTATCAAAATATTCTGGATCTTGCACGAAACCCAAAACATTCCTTTAGATTTTCTGTTTCGTGCGCTGCGTTAACGGTAAAAGTTGCGCAAAAATCGTGTACGACAGAAGAGTTCCCCTTTAA
>NJDC01007840.1:81774-97899 GCA_002245475.1 Calephelis virginiensis | reverse complement strand
CATCTTGTATCTTGCGTTGCTTAAAAATTTTAAAATTATTGTTTTTTTAATTTTTAATTACTTCATAGATAGAAAGAGTTATAGATTCCGAATCGTTTCTCAGGCTGATACTTTAAACGTCACCCTGTAAAGCAAAAAAAAATACTAGAAGTGAATTTAAAAGCCAATATCGGTTTATCCAGCCGCTATCCAAAATGATATACGGCCAATATTAATAATCAATCCTAATCCAAAACTTGCTGTCCAAGATTGATATTTTGATCCATTTTTATGCTACCGCTTACAAATAACATATCTGTGGACAGGATAAATATGGAAATTAGGTCTGGGATAGGCCACCGGATACGCAGCTATCTAGATTGCTTGAAATCCATTAGATTAAGATACATTATTAACATTGGCCGATAATGAATATAGAAGTATGTTGCGAGTAAAAGTAGTCTTGCTGATTATTGCTTTATATGCTATATATGCTATTTAAGGTTGAATCACCTTTTTATATAGTATTTATTTACTAATTGTTGGCATCCGGACATGTAACATTGTTTTACCTGTTTCTGGGGCTGTCATATGTTGGGGCTGGGCTACAGAATAAAGTTATCTGTACAAAAGGCATAACATCTCGGCCCTAAGTTGGTAGTAAAATGCTGTAGAGCTGTGCAGCCTATACTTTTTGCTATAAAGATCGACTTGAGAAAAAGTTAAGGGTTTAAGATCGACAGTTTTATCCTTTTGTAATTTTTCTTATTACCTGTTAGTAATAATAACACATATTTATATTGTCATTTATTTTTATGTTGTAATCATAAGTAATTATTAGCAGTTTTACATAGTGTCTTACTACATATTTACACACATTTGTGGATAAAAAATATTAGAAATTCGAAAATAAAATCTAACTGGCTTAACCTCTAAGATCGACCGTGGAACCTCTCGACCGACCAAAAAATTCATTTGCTTTTTTAAAGAAAAAAGTAGACCTCTTTTATTATCAACTCGACTATATGATTTTTACATGTTTGTTATGCGATACTAGTAGTTTAAAGGTAGTCGGAGAAAGAATTATCAAATTGCAACCTGGATAGGAAATTAGAGTTTGGTGTTTGCAGTTTTGTTGCGTCATATATTATAAGTTTTTTAAGTTTATAACTTTTTTTATATATTATAAGTTACATGAGATTGCCGTGTCTAAGAGTTTGTAAGTGCATGCCGCAGAACATTTGGCGAGCAGCGTTCGCTCTTGGTAAATATTTACGTGTGACTCATGAAGCGGCGGACCAGGCGCCTAAAATGTACCTTTCAATCTAATATAGATCTATATAAAACTTTATTTTTTTTTAATATTATAAGTATTATGTATCCGTGTCTGAGAAAAGTTAAAGGTACACCTAGGACACCCACGATTAGCCAAAGGTAGCTTAGTCCCACAATGTGAGAGCTGGTTATCGCCAACCAAACACATACTCCCGGGTAAGTTTGCATTAATTGAAAAAAATTGGAAACACGCATTTTTAAGTTACACGACCTGGGTATTGAACCCAAAACCTCATGTAGTCAATGCCAACTCTGGAGCACGAGACCACAGAGGCGATAATAAAATATATATCTGCCGAATTAACAGACAGCTCTTATACATATAAGACCATCCCGAAATCGTACCTGCCTTATGAAAAAAGAACAATCCAATTAACAACTTCTTTTTAGAGTCGGTTAAAAATATAATGAACAAATATAGCTACGAATTTGGAGTCTGTATTTTCCACTTTTACTGCTTTTCAATTATTATATACTAGCTTCTCCGGTAAACTTCGTTCTACCAGTTCAGTTTGTATGAGCAAAATTAAAATATTTCCTTTTCGTAATTTCCTCACAATCTAACGGTATATAAAGTATCCTATGTCCGTCTCCTAGTTTTAAGCTACCTTTCAATCCATTTTCTGCAAAATCAGTTTTGTCGTTCTTGGGTATAAATAGCATGAGTAGCACGAATTTCTTAAATATGTTTGTCTAGATATCTACTATTTTATCTTTGTTTTATTATCGAGTCTCCTACTAGTGTTCTTCAACGCACCTGTAACATCTACACTGTTTATAAGCCACGGTCGTCGCTTACCATCAGAAGAGCCGAGTGTTTGTTCGCCTCATATATTAAAATCGTTTCGGAAATAACAGCCAAATTTAACCCCCAAGCAACATTTTAACTGCCCGCCGATAAAGGAAGGTAATGTTTATAAAGTTTTACAAGCTGGCGGCCATCGCGAGCGAGCCGTCTGTGTGTCTGTGTACACATAACGCCGAAATCTTTTCATTATTGCTCATTTGTGAGCTCTTTCTGTAAAAATAGCATTTCGTTTTATTTGCTACTAGCTGCTACCTGCGGCTTTGCCCGCGTTTTCACAGAAACCCGATGTGCGATCGGGATTTAAAATAGCCTATATGTTAATCCAGGTCACAATTTATCTGTCTTCCAAATTTCAGACAAATCCGTTCAGCCATTCGAGCGTGAAAGAGTAACAAACATCCATACATACATACTTACAAACTTTCGCATTTATAATATTAATAGGATTGCAAAACTTAATACCGTTCGATAGCTTTGTGAAAGATTTATAGACACAGGGCAATATTTCATGTACATGTTGAAGCTATTGCCCGCGACGTTCCCCGTGTGGTCACACAGGAACATTGTTTCGGGATAAAAACTATCCTATGTGTTCATCTAAGTTACGCTATGTGTGTGTGTGTATGTGCCAAATTTCATGAAAATCGGTTCCGCAGTTTTTGCGTGAAGGAGTAACAAACAAACAAACAGACAAACTTTTGCATTTGCAATATTAATAGGATTGCAAAACTTGTTATTCTTCGATAACTTTTTTAAAAGATTTGTAGAAGCAGGGTAATGTTTCATGTACATTTTGAATATGTATGTATCGTCTCATATAATGACTAATGGTCAATGTTAATAAACCGTCTAAGATAAGAGATAGGGCTATTTTGTACAGTTTCCAGGCAACTACTGTTATTTTTTAATTATCAACAAAAGTAGTTTAACAACAAAGCTTTAGAAGACCTATTCTTATTTGTAGATAGGTTTTTAATATTATTATATATAATATTATGTCTAGCGTTTGTGAAAAGAAAGCCTTCGATTCGGTTGAGACATGGGCAGTGGTTCAGTCATTACAGCGGTGCCGCATCGACTATCGATACATCGAAGTGTTGAGGTATTTGTACGAAAAAGCCACTATGTCGGTCCGATTACAGGATGAGCTCGAAACCGATCCAGTGGCAGAAAGGTGTAAGACAGGGAGACGTTATTTCTCCGAAACAGTTCACTGCTGCACTGGAAGATGTCTTCAAGCTTCTGGACTGGAAAAGACTCGGCAATATAAACGGCGAGCACATCACTCACCTTCAATTCGCAGATCACGTTGTTGTCATGGCGGAATCGCTGGTAGACTTGAGCAAGATGATCGGTGACCTCAATAGAGTTTCCCTACCGATGAGTCTTAAGATGAACTTGGACAAGACGAAAGTCATGCCCAACGTTCATGTTGCACCTATACCAGTTCACGTTGGTAACTCAATTCTTGAAGTTGTTGATCATTATGTATACCTAGGTCAAGTTAATCAGTTAGGTAAATCCAACTTCAAGAAAGAGGTCCAGCGCCGAATCCAATTCGGATGGGCTACGTTCGGGAAGCTAAAGGGTATCTTCTTGTCCAAATTACCGCAGAGCCTAAAATCAAAAGTCTTCGACCAGTGTGTGTTACCGGTGACGACATATGGAACTAAGACTTGGCCGTTAAATGTGAGCCTCTTAAATAAGCTCAGAGTCGCTCAGCGTGCTATGGAGAGAGAATTATGCTCAGTGTTATATGATCCTGCGATATATGATCTATAATTTGGTGATCCGCATGAGAACGAGAGTAACCGACATAGTTCAGAGAGTTAGCCAGCTGAAGTGGCAATGGGCAGGCCACATTGCTCGCAGAACCGACAACCATTGGGGAAGAAAGGTTCTGGAGTGGCGGCCCCGCACCGGAGGATGTAGTGTTGAACGACCTCCCACCCGGTGGACTCATGATCTGGTCAAAGTCGCGGGGAGCCGCTGGATGCAAGCGGCTGGCGACCGTGACTTGTGGCGCTTTTCGGGGAGGTCTATGTCCAGCTGTGGGCGTCCGCCGGCTGATGATGATGATGATATTAATATCGGCCGTGAATCTATTTTTGTTGCATTAGTGACATACAGGAAAAAAAACTTTTAAAGGTTCAAATTTTATAAAGATTATTACCATATCGGGAAGCTTTTATTTTTATCTCATCAGTTTTTTAATCAAAAAGCGTAGCTTTACGGCCGTATCTCCAACTAGGTACGTAAGCAGAGATACAACGACAAAAAGCTGTATATACTATGTTCCGCAATGAAACAGGAGGCAAACCTATCGCCAACTGGGCACATATCCAACCCCGGGCAACGATGATTTTTATTAAAAAATTGAAAAAAAACTTTGAAACTTGCTCCACCCGGGGATTGAGGAAGTCAAATTCAACATCGGGCGAGATCATAAAGGCATTTGTTAATAAAACACAAAATGCAAAGTGAAAAAGATACGCAATATTTAAAAACCAGTGATATAATTTACAATTAAGTTGCTTAAAAATAAAATAAAATCGAGACGAATAAAAACAAAACTGGATAATAGCTACACTAGAATTGTCTTTAGCATGTGTTATAATTGAAATCTATGAGAAATATTTGAATAATAATTTGAAATTTCAAGCAAGATAATGACTTAATTAAACAAATATGTTTGATGTCAAATGAATAGAAGCCAGTTTTGATCTTTATCTTTTTTATCTTTCCTTAAATATGTTGTAATAAAATAAAAAGATCTGGGTAAATTAACAAACTAAGCAGCTATTACAAATTAATAGATTTAAATATATTTTTTAAAATTACTTTTCGTCTTTTGTGTTATTTTTAAGTTGTTTGCATTTGCCTTTTTAGGGGTCCATAGACAAATGTACGAAACGGAACAGTAATGAATGAACGGACCGAATGTTTCGGGCTGTGCACTCTGCTCGGCCCACAAAGTTCGGTGAAGTTGCAAAAAATCGCAAGATTAGCAACAAGTTAGTCATTAAAAAAAAGTGTTCGGCCATTTGACTCAAGCTTGATTACACAGATAAAACATAGTAAGTAGATGTACTCTGTGAACTGCTTTATGATTTTTAGGCACAACTAAAAAAATTAAGACTAGTGGATGTGAAATCTTTTTTCTTTTCTTTGAACCTATACGCACCAGTTGTGTATTAGGTCTCAATAAAAACTTTTGCTGAAAAATGGCAAAAACTAGATATGGTTAGCAGTTTTTAAATTATAGTACATTTTTAAAACCCTTAAATATAACTTTGTCATTTACAAATATGTAGGTGCCTATTCATAAAAAGAAATTAGTTTTTGCTGGTGAAAAAATATTGTAGTATTTTGGGTTCATTCCGTCTAATGATTTTGCTACTTTCACCTTTTTATTACTGAAAATGGAGTAAAGTATTCCTAAGTTCAACCTGGTGTTATAGTCCAGTTTAATACAATGTGATACATTAGTCAATGTTTATTAATAGGGCGTCCAATGTTTAAAATAATAATCTGTTCTCTCTTTTATAGTACCCCTCAATAGTAAGCCCGATTCGCACTTGGCCACTTTATTTTTAATTCGACATAAGAATACTTTAAGTCTTTTTTGAGTCTTTAATTCTTTCTGTGAAAATTCAAGAAGAAAGAATGCGATTACGTAACTCCCAAAAAGACGATCGCTTAAACTATGAAACATTACTTGACAGATAGCAATTGATCGCTTTTCAATCGTTGATTGCTAAATTTTGCTTATTAGCTGTGTGGGCGATTTTACTAGAACGAAGCTTCCAAAAATATAATCTGAGATTAGAAGCATACCTTCTATAAAACCTACCCCACATTTTCTGAAATATCTTTAAAGTAAAGTCACATCTCTTTTATATTTTTTATGTTTGTGTGGGTTTGGAAGGTTCGAAATTATATGACATTTCAAACAGTAAATTCGGATTAAGATGATAATCTTATATTGTGATTTCGTGTGTATTGATGATATAATGAACAAACTCTCTTGATAGTTCAGTTAGTACTTTTATATTTATCGCTGTTTGGATCGTGCGTGTGTGCGCGTTTGTGTATGTGTGCGTCTGTGTGCTTTCGTTCGTACTGGCGCGCGCGCGTATTTGTGTTTGTTTGAATGAGAAATACGTAAAAGCGTATCTGTATATTGTGTCTGTACATTGAAGAAAGTTGACAATACTGTATCTGCATTGAGTATCTATCTATAAAATTTGTTTCTGAACACAATAATATAAGCGCAGTAAAACTGCAAAACCTATATATTTAGTTAACTATTTTTTATCAATATGGTGGATAGCTATTACACCGACTTGTTCCGGTTGGGATTTAGTAAATAGTATTAAAAAAAGAAAAAAAAGATATTACACACACACGCTCGCGCGATCGCACTCACACAGGAAAACTCTATTTCTGCCCGCGATAATAACTTTCCGAAGTATAGAACAGCCTGCTGGTAGATTTGCATCCTAGTTGTGACGTCCCAATCACAGGACGGTGAAGTTTTTTTTTTATGCTAATAGAAGGCAAACAAGCACATGGATTTCCTGATGATAAGAAATGCCCGCCGCCTAGAGGCACCAAAGGTGGTAATGGTGCGCTGCTTACATGAGACCGGGATGTTAGGCCTCGAGCAAAAGTAAGTTTACCCGCTACCTTACCCTCCATACCGGAACATGTCATGACGTTATGGTGGCAGGAATGCCTTACCTATTCCTGCCGCCATAATGTACCACATCCGTCATCGTCATCACGTATGGTACCAATCCGGGTGCGTCGCTGCGAAACTCTACCACCTAGTAGTCTTCCGGTCTGGAAGGTAGGATAGCCGGTAAGCTTGCACAAAAATTTGCCTAACACCTCATCCACAAGACAATAACGCACCTCAACATCTGTGGTGTCTGTATGTGATAGAAATTTAACTCTTACCATCAGGAGAGTCGTGTCCATGTTCCTTGTTTTATCTCATAAAATGTAATACATTATTTCACGTGCCAATCTAACCTCAATAACGGTATACAACAGCAGCGAGCACTGACGTTGAAATATATGAATTTGTGGTATCAATGCGGCCAAGTTTTCGAAAAACTTATCAGCTAGGTACCTTAAACGTTACAGTGTTAGTGGCAAACAAACCGAAGCTCGTTTTTAACATTCTACTTGGCAGAAAAGAAGTTGGCTTACATTTTATTTGCGTGTGTATGTTTGTCTATCTGTGGTATTATAACTCCTAAACTAATGCATCGATTTTGACTTTGACCAAAGTGGCTCTTCTCCTTTGAAAGCTAACATGATTAAGATGTACTTAACACTACTGTAATGTTTTTCGGGTTATAAAAATTTGCTTTTTAACCGTGGATCTTTACTTATTTCCGTACCCAATTACATTAAAATCAGTTCAGTTAATATCTGTGAAAGCCTAACAGTTAGTAGGCCTCTTTAAAATTATATTAATCAAATATTTCCTCCAATTATAAATTAGCATTCCGAAATTATATAAAGATAAATTATGAAGTATCAGATGTCATAATAAAATGGCGATTATTTTGTAATTTATGATGGCTTCGCGTTTTTATGGTTTTCGGAGGTGTCCGCAAGCAGATATTAGAATTGCGTTTACAGGGTGTTACTGATTCGTTAGGAAATATGAGTCATCATTATACGAGTTCAATATTTACGTATTTATTTATAAAGTAAGTAAGTATCTTCACGCCCATATCTCCGAAGGGGTAGGCAGAGGCTACACCAGGGCACCCATGACTAGCCGAAGACAATAAGTCCCACAATGTGATAGGCAAGCCTAACGCCAACCGGGCAGATATACAATCCCGGACAACGTTATTTTTATTAGAAAATCGAAAATACACATTTTCTAATTTTATTGTTGCCCGATCTGAGGATCGAACTAGACCACAGATGCCATGTTTTATAAAGTTGGCCTCATTTGGGTCTTAATTATATTTACCGATATAATATCAGTGATTGTCAATGTTACCGTCCTATTTGGAGATATCGGATAAATAAATTAACGAGTAAATATAATTCGTAACATAAATCATTCATAACAGTGAGATTCGAGAAAGAGTGGGATTGAAAGAAAGTGTTGGTGTTAAAATGCGAAAGGGCATGCTCCGCTGGTTCGGTCACGTGGAAAGAATGATAGATAAAAGATTGACAAAGCAGATATACAATCCAAATGTGGATGGATGTAGGCACCGGGGAGACCAAGGCTGATATTTCACGATCAGAGCAATCGGATAGTATCCGAGGGTGGTGTCAAGAGTCTCCGAAACCGGCGTGTTTGTATGAAAAGGGTAATGAATGTCAAGGAAGCAAGACAGATTTGTCAGGATCGTGAGGTCTGGCACTCGATACTCTCTGCCTACCCCGTTAGGTACTTGGCGTGAAGATATGTATGTATGTATGTAAATTAACGCAAGAGATTAAGCACTCTGGCCTTAGGTAAATAAATATCTTGAATCATTAATAGCGATGTGAGTTAGTTGTTTTCAGAAAATTAGTCTGTTTGTTTGTCTTTTCATATAAAATAGCCTTTGAGGTCTAGAGATCCGATGTTGGCGTTAAGTACATGAGGTCTCGGGTTATATTCCCGGGTCGGGCAACTAAAAATACGATTTTTCAAACTAACGTTTGCCAGGATTTGTTGAGTGCCCGGTTGATTATAGGCTTACCAATTATTACAGTGATGAACTAAGTGGTATATGCAGCTAATCGCGGGTGCTTTTGGTACTGGTACATTTATACCTACTTTTTCAAAGTTATCGTGAAAAAAGGATATTACATACTTATATATATTATACAAGTATTAAAAAAACGGATTGCACTCCAGGAGTGCCGGCAGAAGTGAAAACTTGAATATTAACGTTGTGCATTTTTGATATTTTGGAATAGTTAGGGAATAATTTTGCACGAATTGCTTTAGTTATCAGTATGTGGTGGTATCATTTAGGTATGTGGTATAATACAATATTCATTTATTGCGCTATCATATATCGGTTTAATGAAATTTATTTCTCAAAAAGAACATACATTTGTTCACTTATTAAGAGATTTTTTTTAAACTATAAATATATATCTTATTCAATGTAAAAGTTGACATGGTGCCTATCGGTATTATATAAATATAAGATAGTTGCGCATTACAATATAAGTACAATTTTTATTACATTATTATTATTATTACTATTTAATTTTATCTAATAAGTACTGTTTTATTTTAAGTTTAAAACAGTTAATTTTTGCACTATTTTTTATTGTATTTGGTAATATATAAACATGACAAATGTTCATATTGTCACGCGCAAGCGCCCTGCGCCGTCTTACGAAATAAAGGTCACGTGTCCTGACGCAAATTTAGAAGTTTTTACCCATTCCAAGAAAACGTGCGCAACGTCGCTAAAGAAGTTTTCACTTCAAAAAGTATTCGTAGATATAGCTTAATGTCAATATAATGTTAACAGATGTTCTTACATATTGTTTTATAAAATGACTGCCTCGTTGGTCGAGTGGCTAACGTACACGTCTAACTACACCGACCAAACTACGAGGCTCAGTTTCGATTCCCGACGGCGGCAGGCAATTTTGTGATGAATATTTAGATGTCTGTATATCCGGGTCTGGGTGTTTATTTTTTTTTGTAGTACCTATTTAAGTATTTCTATCTATTAGGATCGTTAACTAACACCCATAACACAAGCATATAATTTACTTACTTTGGGGTTAGATTCAATTTGTGTAACTTGTCCAGGGATATTTATTTATTAAATGGCATAAAAATGCATGTGATTTTTTTAACAAAGTTAATTTGATTTATCTTTAGATTATTTTGTTTTTATTGATTATTGCAATGAAATAAAATATCACAAATGTAATCGAAGTTGATTAAATACGTAGAACCTATCATTTGGTAAATTTCTAACAAAACTTTGTCTTGTTGTTGTCTTGGTTGTCTGGATGAGATCGCTGACTTTGCGATAAATCCGCCTTTGTGTATCTTTAAGTTTAAGTTTTATTTGATGTATTTGTATTTTCTCAGTATTTGGGGCACAATAAAGAGTTTTTTTTTATTGTATAACTCTAAAACTATTTGTCACATTCTCAAACATCAATGGGACTATACAAGAAAATAACAGGTTTTAACTGTAATCCTAAATTTAAAAATATTCAATAGCCCCCGACAAAACCTGTAAGTATTGTAACTATGAATTTTTTTAATTACGTCAGCTTTCAAACAAAAAACTCGCGTAGAGATCGGTCTAGCATTTCAAAAGTTATAAATGCAAAGAAAGACGCACATACATACTTCTAACTTATAACACCCCTCTTTTAAAAGTGTTTAAAAAACCAATTATCAAAAGTTTGCTCATTTGGAAAAAAAAAACAGTAAGAAGAATAAAAACAAAGAAAACAATCGAATTAAAAACTTTCTGTTTTTATTCTATGTGGATAATATGAAATAATATCAACCTGTACATTGAATGTATTTATTAGCGAAGTATTTAATCATTACGTTTCGTACTAATTAAGGATAAATCTTAAATATTTAACTGTTGTTGATGTTGAATGTTAAGTGTATTTAATTTATTAACTTTAGCAATAAAAGTTTTACAATCTTAAAACTAACTAGTTACTGGCCGCGACTTCAACGGCGTAGGACTAAAATACTTATATTAATATATAGAATTATACAATTATAATGTTTAAATTTTGCACATATTTTTAATAATTAATCGCAGTAAAATTCCGAATTCATGATTCCGAGATGGTCCCACATAAATTTTATCAACATCCTTCTAGTTTTAAGTTAAAAATTTATAGTGCATAAATTTTACAACAAAAATTTCAGTTTTACCCGAAATCCACTAATCAGATTTAGATACTATACTTATATGATATTATATACTTATATGTTATACTTCCTTATACTACGAAATCGTGACCTACTTTTTGATAAAAGAATTATAAAAATCCATTCTTTATTAGCAGAAATGTCGCGTTACAAACATACAAAAAGAAATTAAATAAAAATATACGCAATTGAATTGAAAACATATTTTTTTTAGTTTGGTTAAAAATAGCAGCTGTTTCGTCCACACTATTGCCCAAAAATGGTGAGGGAGATTCCTCTGTATTGGTTTTCTATAGTGTCCTCTTCTATTACTATTGGGTTTAAGTTTCGCAAGTGCGCATTAAACAGTGATATTTCCCAAACTTGACATTTAAGTAATACAAAGTATAGGACAAAAATTATGTCCAAATATTACAATTTACCTAAGGTTCTTCCAACGACCAATTTTGACAAGACTAGAAAAAATATATATATCTTCAAGCCAAGTCCCGTAGCCAGAGAGTATCTAAGGCCAAGTGCAGATCTGCCTAGCTTCCTCATACAGACATGCTGAATTCGGAGACTCTTGACACCACCCCGAGCTCGAGCGGTTAAATTGTGAAATGTCAACCTAGGTCTCCTCGAGTACCTATAACCATCCACATTCGCGTTGTATATCTGCTTCTCCTATCTTTCATCTGTCATCCTTTTTAATCGAACCAATGGAGCATTTTAATAACAACACTTTCTTCCTACCCTATTCTTTCTCGGATCTCACTGTTACAAGTCCGCTCAGCGAACTCAGTGAGTGGCCGCGTTCCGATCCGGTGGTAGTTTTTAGAATTATATAGACGCGTTACAAGAATCTGTATATGGATCTACGTAATAAAAGCTATTTTGAATTTGAATTTGAATTTGAAACATCACAATAAAGTCTAAGACTAGAAAATAGTAGTTGATAATATAATCAGATATATCACTAATATTTTCGTTGGGTATGTTAGGAATACATGAGAGTAGGATAAATGCGGTTGAAATGAGTGCTACGGAAAATCTTTGGACTCAGACGAAGTCACGGGTACAAATCTACTACAAATATTTATAGATATACGACTCACAGATACAGGTGTTTTTATTATTTATAGTACCTACGCGATGATATTTGTATGAATTAAAGATTAGATACAAAAACACGCAAATAAATAAAGTTTATTATAAAAACAAGGGGAAAATTTGCATAGGTATTATTTAAAAAAGAATGCGCAAGGTCTTTGAGATTTCTGAATTCCAATTTGGTTGTTATTTTTAAATTCGATATTCCTACGAGTTGACCACAGTCTGTAGAATAGACCATCTACCTTCCTGCCAGGCAGGTCATAAGAAACGACCAACAACATTAGACTGGTGATAGAGTGCTTTACACACTTTTCTGTAGTAAACACTTGTACTTATCCACTATACACTTTATTTAATACTTTTAGTTACTCTTTACAATTTGACTATGGTATTCTCATATGTATCGATATTATGACATTTTATATCGTTTAACGTCATTTATATTTTTAAATTTATTTTTTCTAACTCGTTTTTTCTATAAGTTGGCATATATATTTATTTTTTTAATACAATGAAATTTTTCAATCTAACTGTAATCCCTATTTTCGGGGAAAAAGACTTGCTGTGGTATAACTTTTGTTGTGGTTTGTTTACAGTCAACAATTTTATATGGGTACCGTCAGTAACATCCAACCAAATAAGTATTGAGCGTTCAACTAAAACAGTCTTTTTATCTTTAGTTTCAAAGCCCTGATAATGCTGTAAACAGTGAAATCGATCGGCTAAAGAGTAGCGAAAAGTATTAAATAAAGTGTATATTGGATAAGTACAAGTTGTTTAGCCGTTTCTTCTCCTGACTGGCTAGGCTCGGAAACGGTGGTAGCTTATGGTAGTTAGGGTTAAACCTTATTTAAATTATATTTTAAATCGGAAACGGTGGTAGCTTATGGTAGTTAGGGTTAAACCTTATTTAAATTATATTTTAAAATTTTGTTCAAAAATTTAAAACATAACATGTTATAAATCTTAATAATAAATTTGTATAATTTTAAAGATATTTGCACACCACAACGTGGTAGAATATGTTGGCATTAACAAATATCTTTTGTAACAACTTTTAACTTACATTTTCAGCAAATAAATAAATTTCATTTTTCAAATAATTAAACTAGTTATAAATATAAATAATTAGCTTAAAAGTTAAAGTGTATGAAATGAAATATATTTTTTTTATTAATATCAAAATATTTGCACACCAAAATATGGTAGAATATGTTGATATACTTAAATATTTTTGTAACATCTCATTTACGCACATATTCCGCATATAAATAATTTTCTTTCTTTCTTTCTTTCAAGTGTTTATTACAAAAAAGTGTGTATACAATGGAATTCTATGCTAGTGCTATGCTGTAACTCGTACTGTTAAGGATCCACCACCTTGCATTGCCGCCACAATGATAGTGACGTATTCCGATCCGGAGGGAAGGGTAGCCGGTAGACTTGCACAATAGGCCTCCCACCTTAGCCACCCAGGAAAGTGACGCACCTGTAACATCTGTGGTGTCTATAGGCCTCGGCCACAATATAGAATAAAATGACGCACCTACCACCGGTACCTACAATTCCTCCATTTGTCTATACCACTATTTCTCAAAGTTGGCGATAGGCTTTATCGTATATCTACCTTGCGGGCGTTATAAGTTCTAGCTTTAAGGGGGAGGCGGTAAGGGACCTACGAAAAGTCAGAGGGCGCTGGTGATCTAAAGGGCGATAAGTAATTTTGAAATTTGACTACTTTAAATTTTAAAATTCACTGAATTTATTATCCTGCTGCCAAACAACATCCACATCCACATAAGTTCATATTAATTTTATTCTATTTTGTTGCATAAATATAAAATAAAAATATATGAGAGTATTAATAATGCTATTTATATGTTAAGATGTTTAATAGCAGGTATTAAACACTGGAAAACATTCGTATCTTCAAATGTCGCAGGTGAGACTGAGATCCCCACAAACGAAGACACGTATTAAAAACTAGCTGTACGGCCGCAACTTAGCTCGCTTCTGTCTGTACTCTGAACTAATCATTAGGCTTCGGCCAAATTTGAGCATCATGCGGGCGCGAAGCTGGAGCGTCTACAAAGAGAATAGAAAGAAAAGCTTGGTTTTGAATATATGTTTAATAATCCAGACGACAATCACATGTTGTTGTGGGCTTTAGTGCAAAAATACAAAATAACACTTGAAGTTATAAATCTAAAGTTTGAGAACCTCTGGTCTAAACAGTAGCTTGGTAGTCTATAGAATATATGTAGATATCCTGTTAATATTATAATTATAAATGCGATAGTTTGTTTGTTACTCCTTCACATAAAAACTGCTTTTATGAAAATAATAAACCAGTTTTTATGAAATTTGGCATACACATAGAGTGTAAATTGGACTAACACATAGAATAGTTTTTACCTCGAAAAGATGTTCCTGTGGGACCATCAACCTCGCGGGCAATGCCGCGCGCAACAGCTAGTAGATACCTATATAATAAAAATGATCACCCTCTTCGCGTGGTCATCACATCCGACCGGATGAACCGATTTTGCTTATTCATTTTTTGTTATATTACCTACCTATTTGTCAGTGGAAGATTTTTGTTGAAATAAATAAAAAAAATTAAAGGTGTAATTAGATGCTTTAATCCATACAAACTGTTAGTAGCTGTTCATATCAAGCATAATTAATTTAACTAGTGGTCGCCCATTGGTCGAAATTCGACCATAATACATATCTTGTTGATAAGCACGCCATCTTCATTTCTTAAGACCAACTACTTTGTTTCCAAACTTTTTAGTGCTCCATCTGTGATCTTTTATCGTTATGCTCAATATATTTGTATGTGTGTGTCAAATGCATGGTAGTGTGGGTAATGTTTTATTTATTGATCTTATGTACTTTATAAGCATTGTTATTGAAAAATATTATCGTTTTGCACTTCTTCTATATATATACTATAAGTGTGCCAAATGTTTTGCTCCTGAATCCATGCAATTTTCGTAAAAAGGGGTCCAAAGTTTTGGCATCATGTATTAAATTAAATTTAAGTTAAGTAAAATTCGCTAGTATTGTGTTCAAAAGCACCTATAATGATATGTCCAGATTACAATTTCCATTTTGCGAGAAACCGAAGTTCAAGAGTAACCCTACTTAACTAACAAAATGTATTCATGTTCATATTCCCGAAGGAGTAGGCCGAGGCACAACCAGGGCACTCACGACTAACCGAAGACACGAAGTCCCACAATGTGATAGGTTGCAGCCTATCGCCAACCGGGCACATTTCCAATACCAGGCAACGTTAATTTTATTACAAAGTTGAAAATATACATTTTCTAATGTTTTTTGTTGCTACCCAAGGTTCGAACCCGGGGCCTCAAGAAGTCAAAAAGTCGGACGGCTAGACCACAAAGGCGACTTTTTTTCTTTCCTTAGGTTTTGGCAATCTCGTTAGTATTTCGCCATTAGTCAAGTAGAAATTTGCATCAAATTTTATATCAATTATAATTAGTCATCAGTCACAAGTCATCAGTAAGTCATGTCAGGCTCTTGGGTAAAGCGGTGGCCTTTTTACACAAGCTCATGTAATGAGATTTGGCGGCAACGAGGAAATAGACGATACGCTAATTTCTTCATGGTTATTTCATTTGTGCACTTTCACTTAACAAAATTGTACAAAATGCCACCAAAATTGACTAATTTCACTCAATATTAACACGAAATTCAATAATTATGAAAACACTTCGACTATCTTTTATCTCGATGGCGCCAAAACTCTCAAAGGGGACTTAACTAGCAAATATAAGAAACATGTGAATGGAGAAGCTTCTCCTTTTTTAAAGTTGTTTGAAAATACTATTTCTTTGTGAGCACACCTTAACAACTGTACCCTGTCAATATCTGTCGTGAAATCAATTAAATATTCATTTTATTACATTATGATAGCCAAATAAAGAATACACGAAGTATTAACATAATTAATTATTTATATTCGAGTGTCACTATC
>NJDC01007840.1:59514-74536 GCA_002245475.1 Calephelis virginiensis | reverse complement strand
GGCTTCAGGTTGACAACGCGCCATTACCAACTTTGGTGTCTCTAGGCGGCGAGAATTTCTTACCATCAGGAAATCCGTCTGCTTGTTTGCCTTCCATTAGCATAAAAAAAGTGCCGTCCCACCTGAAAGCTCTTAAGAGGCAAGAACAGGTTAAAATATAGGTAGGTCATTATTTAAAAAAACACTGTTCCGCCACCTTATCTATTCCTTTCGCTTTAATGACTCGCCCCTGTAATATATACTTATATATATATAAAAGGGTTGCACTCCGGGAGTGCCGGCAAAAGTGAAAACTTGAATATTAACGTTGTGCATTTTTGATGTTTTGGAATAGTTAGGGAATAATTTTGCAGGAATTGCGTTATTAGTATGAAATTACTATAATTTATGTGGTAGAATACAATATTCATTTATTGCGCTATCGTACACAAATATGACAACACGAACATTCGCGCAAGCGCCCTGCGCCGTCTTATTCGTGCAAGCGTCCTGCGCCGTCTTACGAATTTTTGTCTTACGAATCAGGTCACGTGTCCTGACGCGGGTTTAGAAGCTTTTACCCATTACAAAAAAGTGTGCAACGCCGATAAAGAAGTTTTCACTTCAAAAAACTATTTCCAACTTAATTGGCGGTGAAAAAATTCAAAAACAGCTGGCCTCGTTTGTATAAAATATACGTATTTTAATTAAAAGCAACATAAAATATTTTTTATTTTATCAATAACTTAAATATTACACTTTATATAATTTAAAATGTAACAGCGGCTCTATGCATTTTTTTAACATTTTTCCACTTAATTACATACTGGGTCGCGGCGGTCACTTTTCAGTCGATTTATTTCAATTCCACCATTTTAGTTTTCGATTCTCGATATTAAAACTTATTAACGCTTTCAGTTTGGACGGATTTAGTCAGGTGGAATATGTGATAGATGAAGGTTTATTATGTGGTGGTGGATTTTTAAAGTAGATATTTGAAAGCAACAAGCAAGGAAACAATCAAACAAATTTCATAATAATTACCGTTAGGCTGGCGTGTAAAATAAGAATAAGTCTAGAATTTCACAGATTCTAGAAGAGTCTGGAATCTGTGAAAGTGTTTTAAAAGGAGAGTTTAATCTTTATAATACTTATTTTAATTAAATGACTCTAAAAGGGAGGGGGTTTTAAATTCAATTGCATTTTTTGTGATTGCGATGTGACTCGACCAATAACAAACCGATTTTGGTGTTTGTTTTTAAGATTTTACGGTGATCCAAGTTATACTTAATAATTCATAAATGTCCCGTTTATGCTTATAACTCGAAACAAGTGGGATGTTGATAAAAAGTACGTGGATCCATCTCGGAATCATCTAAAGATATAGTTATAAGATGATTGGATTTAGATTATTTTGTAGTTTTACTGCGCTTTAATTGTATCTTGTAGCAAAATATTTATTTCATATTATTCAATCACTTAATCGCTATTGCCTTTGGCTTCGCCCTCGTTTTTACAATAACCCGTTGTGTGATCGAGATTTAAAATATATTAGTCTATATGTTAATCCAGGTCACAATCTATCTGTGTTCCAAATTTCAGACAAATCCGTTCAGCCATTCGAGTGTGAAAAAGTAACAAACATCCATACAAACATACTCACAAACTTTCGCATTTATAATATTAGTAGGTATAATACCTATCCTATTGATGCCAAAATGATATTTTGGTATATAGGTCAAAACACATTCAATAACCGAAACACATCAATGGTGTGTAGTAATTATATGGTGACGGGAATAAAAAGGCAGTTACATAAAACTGTTTAAGCATACTGGCCTACTACAGTAATGGGATTACCCAGCAATTTAAGTATCTTCACGCCCATATCCCCGAAGAGGTAGACAGAGGCACAACCAGGGTACCCACGACTAGCCGAAGATACTAAGTCCCACAATGTGATAGGTGGCAAGCCTTTCGCCAACCGGGCATATATCCTATCCCGAGAGCTATTTTTTTATTAGAAAATTGGATAAACCCAATTTTCTTTTGCAGCCCGACCCGGGATTTGAACCCGGGACCTCATGCAGTCAAGTCCAACAACTGAACCGCTAGACCATAGAGGCGATAATCAAATCTTTCAAGATAATCTCGATTTCCTGATGATGCTTATTACAATGAGGATGTAAGGTTCTCTTGTGCTAATTATAGGCTGATATAAACTAAAAAATCGGAATATGAGATTTTCAAGTAGTGATTTTATAAAGGCAGGAATTGATAAAGGACCTTCCAGACGGTTAACCCCTGGTTCTAAACATTATGCATTGGTTTTAATCCGTCTGAACCGTAGATTCGATAATAATGATAATCGGAAGATGGAAACAAAGTTTTCCTGTAAGGTCAGCTTGTTGGAAGGTATGATTTCAACCGTCTGGAAGCCATATAAAGCAGTGAGCTGTGGTATGAATTCGCCTCTATGGTCTAGTTGTCTGACAATGTACCAGACTTTACGGAACCTCATACTTTTAGAGCTTGGTTCAATTCCCGGGTCAGCAATTAAAACAATGTGTTTTTTTAGTTTTATAATAAAAACGTTGCTAGGAATTGGATATGTGTCCGATTGGCGATAGGTTTGCTACTTATCTCGTTGTGGGACTTAATATCTTCGGCTAGTCATGGTGCCCTTGTTATACCTCGGCCTACTCCTTCGCGGATTCGAGCGTGTAGTTGTTGTACGAATTTATATGTAATACAACAAAGAAAAATAATTGGAATTCACACACACATACATAGCTTCATATCAGGTTCCTAATACCTTCAAACGTAGAAAGTATCGAGTGCTGAATGTCACTTAAGGCAGGTGCCTACCTTTATCAATATTCATTATTCTTTTCATTCAAACATGACGGTTTGGAGCCTCATGAAAACAGCATTGGATGAAACCCTAGCGATTTGAACGTGAATTGTCAACCAATCTCTCTGGGTACCGACAACCATCCACATATAATGTCATAATATGTCAAATGAGATATGATGATGACATGCAAGTTGTCCACAATGGTTTCCCGTCATCTCCTCGTAGATGAACATGTCAAATGACGTCATTAGGCGGGTATTCCACCTTGTGGCTGGCAACACAAAGATTGCGGTGACTCGGCCGAATTTCAAATAATTAAATATTTTCATAAAGCAACACTGAGATGCTCATAAATCATGGGTACGGTTTGTTTTCATTTCTATTTTTGAAGGTAACGAATTTTTAAATATTAACTACCTAACATAAGCATATAATTTGCGTACTTTAGGGTTAGATTAATATGTGTGTCATATCTAGAGATGTTGATTTATTAAAGTAGAAGTAAAAAAATAAATATCTTCACACCCATCTCCCGGAAGCGATAGGTAGAGGTACAACCAGAGTACCCTCGACTAGCCGAATACACTAAGTCCTACAGTGTGATAGGTGGCAAGCCTGTCGCCAAACCGGGCGCACACATCCTATCCCTAGCAACATTTTTTTTAACTAGAAAATTGGAAATATTTTCTTTTTGTTGCCCAACTAGGGAATCAAATCTGGGGCCTCATGAAGTCAAGTCCAACACCTGAACCGTTAGACCACAAAAGCGAATACTTATAATACTTTGAGTAATGTAATATCTTAATAGTCAGTAGGTACATGATATGTGTTTTATTATGATTTATTTAAAGCAAGCTGTCCCGGCGAGCTTTGTACCGCGCCCCGCCCTTGACGTGTACTAATTTTTAATCTATTTTTTTAATATGCTTATAGTTATTCAGTGTTTGATTCGTCTTATCCCCGAGTGAGACAAACCGGACAAATTAAAAATCATGGAAAACGGCATTGCAGGTCTATAGTTACATGTGTTTTATTAAACCTGACTTTGTTTTATGTATTTATACAATATTTCTTGTACTGTATTGTATTTCTTTAAAATAATTGAAAATTAACAAAAATCTGCTGTATGACGTAAGATCCGAGTAAGAGTGGGATTAAAATAAAATGTTTTGTGTCAAAACGAGAAACAACATGCTTCACTGGTTTGATCATATGGAAAGAATGGCAGACGAAAGATTGACAAAGCAAACATACAAAGCAAGTGTGGAGGGATGTATTCCACGATCAAACCGCTCGGGCATTATCAGACGGTGGTGTTGAGAGTCTTCGAAACCAGTATGTTTTTATTTAAAGGGTAATGAATATGGAAGAAGCCAGATAGGTCTGCAAGAATCGTTTTTTAGCACTTGATACTCTGTGCTTTTCTCTTGAGTGAATAAATAATTAAAAACCTCTTAAAATATTTGCACACCACAAGTTGGTAGAATATGTGGGAACGCTTAAATAATTTTGTAACATCTTTGTAACACTCATATTGCGCAAAAAATATTTTATCTTTCTTTTCTTAAGGGACAGCTTGGATGTCTCCAAGCGGTCCTATGTACATATGTAACCTCATTTTACCGACCCAGATTTTTTTATAATTATAAATGGAGCTGTCCGGTCCCTTGACGTGAAACAATGGAAACGTACATTTATAAGGGGCGAATTTACATTATAACGATTTTAGTTAAAAACCCGGCTGATATAATAAAGACAATGGCTTATTCAGGCTGAATCTTAAATACTGAAATATTCATGTTTTGAAAGTAAAGGGTTGTATCGTGTCGTTATTAAAATATATTAAGTTTTTATACGTTGTCTGTTAGCTCATCCAGGGCCGTATTCAAGGTATTTTTTATTGCTATAGCGAAACTTCGCTTTTCAATATCTTGTTAATATATTTTTTTGCTTGTTATAATGTCGCCTCTGTTGTCTAGCGGTCCGGTGTCGAAAGTGACTTCTTGAATACCCGAGTTAGATCCTCGGATCGGGCAACAAAATGTGTATATTTAATTGACTTTTAAAAATAATGTTGCTCGGGATTTAATACGTGCCCGGTAGGACTTAGTGTCTTCTGCTAGTCGAGGGCGCCCTAGTCATGCCTCTGCCTCTTTGGGGACATGAGCGTCAAGATACTTTTTTTGTTCGGTATAATCCTCTGATTTGTAACCCTTTTTAATTTTGTAAGAAGGTAAGTAAGCACAAGGATTTTCTAATTGTGAAAAAATACAAGTCGCCAATAAATACCATAACACAGAAATGTTACTTTTTGAGAACTTTCAGAACCTGGTGCTAGAATCCTAACTACTTGTAGTGGTGACTTAACCTACGAAAATGTACCACAGTGATGATAGGCACGTAGGTACATTGTAATGTTAGAATAACCATTTGCACGAAAACTTTAAGTAGCGCCTCTACTGGATATTAAAAGAACTAAATTTTCGAAAATAGAGTTCGATACGTATATTATCGAACCTTATTTTTTTAACGTGTGGAAATCCATCATGGATAACCGCCACTTTTGAGGGAAGTGGCGTGTTATGTGAGACTCCTACTCTAAAACAGCACGATGTCCTCCCGTTCGCCAGGTACCGAGGCTGTAGGGACGCTTTCGTAAACTTCCACTGCTCCGGCGGTGCTGGATCCAACGATCCCCTTCTGGCAGCCCCACTTAGCGGGCGGAGACACAGCGTGCAGTACTTCGGGGTTCCAGTGGCGACAGGCACCCCCGTACCTACCGCAACCCCATCTTGACCGGCCGGGCTACGTAACGTCAAAGCTACGTCAAGGCTCGGACCCTTGGGGGGGTATATTACCCAACCTAATCTATAGCAGCTTAGAGTTTTATAGTTGTCAATTGTTCAATAGTTAAAATTAAGAAAAATTATTTATGTAAATGATTTTGCACGTTATTGTTTAAATTCCCATTTATTGTTTTTCATCAATTATTTTATCTTAAAGTTAAAATACTTTTCCAAAAGAAAATTGTAAGTGTAAATAATACATGTGAGTTTTGTGTGTTTGCTTGTGCAATTAGTTATTAGTTATTTTTTGTGTGTGGAAATTATATTATGCTAACAATTGTTGGTACGACTGACTAACAAAATTAAATTGAAAAAATCTAATGGTACAGGCTCAGAATTCGATACCTACGTTGTTCTCTATTGGATCACGAAATGACAAGCACTGACGTTACGGCAAAATGAAAGGATAAAATCGTGGTATCAATCAGTGCGAGTTGACTGACTTACTGAACTTTTTGAATGAATGCAACAGTTTTCCTCATGTTGGTCCTGTCAGGCAGCTCGTAGAAGCCGAGCATAGGCTTACCATCACTAACATCGTGGCATCTGACTAAGTGGTAGAGTTTCTCAGCGACTCGCATGTTCCGATTCGAAGGATAAGGTAGCCGTTAAGCTCACTTGCACTCGAGGCCTAACATTCCGGCCTCAGGGGTCAGGTTACCTTTGGTGTCTCTAGAAGGCGTGAATTTCTTACCATCAGGAAATCCGTCTGCTTGTTTGCTTTCTAACATCATTATCATTATAAAAAATTATTCGTCTACCTGGCTAATTTTAGTCTTCATATTGCTATTCTACAAATATTCTTTTTTCATCTGTGAGGTTTGTTTCCTCTGTGGTATAACAGTCCGGTGTTGGATTTGACTTCAGAAGGTTCTGGGTTCCGTCATCGTGTCGGGCAACGTAAAAGAAAATTGGTGTTTCCAGTTTTGTAGTAAAACAACATTGTCCGGGATTGAACTTGTTCCCGGTTGGCGATAGGCTTACTTATCCCCTGTCTACCTATCCGCAGTTACGAGCGTGAATATACCATGTGCTTGAGCGTGAGGTGAGTCAGTGAATGAATGAATGAAACTAGTTATTTGAACAGATCCATATGCAATCTAGAATTCCTCTGTGACTCATGCTTAGTATAGATTCAAACAGGCTTGTATATTAGATCTTCATGAGGATCTTGAAGTAGCACCTTTTAGCAACATTATTTGCATGACACAATTTATCGTCTCTGTGGTCTAGCATCCAGGTGTTGAACTTGACTTCTTGATGTCCCGGAATGAAATCCCGGGTCGTATCGGTCGAATCGCCGGGTGTAATTTCTCCAATTGTCTTATTAAAATAATGTTGCCCGAGATTGGATGTGTGCCCGGTTGGCGATAGGCTTGCCATCTATTACATTGTGGGACTTAGTGTCTGCGGCTAGTAGTGACTGCCCTGGTTGTGCCTCTAGCTACCTTTTCGGGTGTGAAGTTTTTTTTTTACAATGTATAATAATAAATAATAATAATAATAAATAAATTTATTAAAAAACAAGACATATTTAACTTAAATAAGAATGATACAAAAAAGTGAAATATATAAAAAGAATATATAAATATATAAAAAGAAGAATCTCAAAAAGAGAACCCTGAAACATACTAAAGTTGCGGTTGGATGTAGAATGAAGTTTGATGATAAGAGATAATCATAGGCAATAGATAGCATGTTAAAGGTGGGTCATAGTCCTGTTACCAGGATACTATAAAGCCTATTGTGCGTCCGTACCACAAAATGAGGATTTCGGCGATTGGAACCGCGGTACTAGTTGCCTGATTCTGATATTTTCTTCCAGTGACTAGGATTATCAGTAAATTAGTAAAAAAATCAAAAGTACAGTCAAACGAAACAATGTTTGACGTCAAATAGAAACTTCTTGATTTTGACCGCCTCGTTGGTCGAGTGGCTAGCGTACACGCCTAACAACATCGACCAACCGCGAGGCTCGGGTTCGATTTCCGACGAGGGCAGTCATTTGTGTGATGAAAATTAAGATGTCTGCATTTCCGGGTCTGGGTGTTTATTAAATATATTCTGTTATCTATTTAAGTATTCCTGTGTATAGTATCGTTGACTAACACCCATAACACAAGCATATAATTTGCTTACTTTGGGGTTAGATTCAATTCGAGTATCTTGTCTTGGGATATTTATTGTTATATTATTATTGTTGATTATTTATATATGATTTAAACAAAACACCCTTTGACGACCTTTTTTGATATATCAAAAAAAAATGCAAGTCATGCTAAAAATAATAAGCAATTTCGAAATATTGTAAGTATATTAATAGTTATCTACGACTAAGTGTCAATATTGATACCTACCTACGATTAGAGATTATGCAATTTTAGATCAGTTGTCAGGTAACTGACGTTATTTTTCAATCTTTAGCTAAAATATCTTAGCAAGAAACCTGTAGAAGGCCTATCTTTATTCGTAGATAGCTTATTAATATTGGCCGTAAATCAGCCTTCTATTTGTTAAAACATATTATAAAATATGAGAACATGTACATAAATCATAAAAAAAAAGAATTTTCACGCCCATATCCCCGAAGAGGTAGGCAGAGGCACAACTAGCCGAAGACACTAAGTCCCACAATGTGATAGGTGGCAAGCCTATCGCCAACCGGGCAAATTTCCTATCCCGAGCAACAACTTTTTTTAGGAAATTGGAAAGCCCAATTTCCTTTTTGTTGCCCGACCCGGGATTTGAACCCGGGATTTCATGCAGTCAAGTCCAACAACTGAACAGAGGCGATAAATACATGAATCATACTTAGTATCTACTAATCAGTTAAATCACATTCAACAATCAGTCTTAATGATTTTAATCAACTATGAAAAACTAAGGAGGTTAAATGTTAAACTCTATTTTTATATATATGCTAGTGGTCGCCCGTTGGTCGAAATTCGACCAAAATTTTTAATATCTTTTTGAAAAGAACGCCATCTTCATTTCTCAAGAACAACTACGTTGTTTCCAAACTTTATACTGCGCCATTTGTGATCTTTTATCGTTATCATCAATATATTTGTTTGTTTGTGTCAAATGCATGGTAGTACGTGTAATGTTTTACTTATTAAAAATATGATATGCACTCTGCACTTCTCCTACACATAAACTATAAGTGTGCCAAACTTTATGCTCCTGCGTCCGCGCAATTTTCGTGAAAAGGGGTCCAAAGTTTTGGCATCACGTATTAATTTAGGGATTAATCGATTTCTCTTTCACTAGGCGATCCTATAATATATTGATAACTGAACATAAATTTAAAATTGGCCTATTTCGTAACATTAGTGAACACAAAAATCTCCAAATTATGTCATTGGATAAACTTTTCGTTAGGCCTACACAAATAGAAAAATGGTTTTCTTTTTTTTTGATTCTGGATAAAATCTAAGAATTTTCTTCTTAAATTTTCTCTAATGCTTCTTGTGGATAGTTTGCCAACCACATTGAAAAATCGTTATAAGTATTAGGAAACTATGACTCGTTTTAAAAAAGCATGAGTTGTTTTCAGAAATCATGAGTCTTAAGCGAAGATTACCATCTGACTTCTTGGTACCAGAAATCTGTAAACACAGTATACCAGCAGGGAGCAAGCAGGTGGGGCTGGTTAAGGAGAAATGGGTGGTGTCAAAATGCATTTCTGGCGAAACCGCGGGGGTCGGAGATATTAAAATAAATATAAGATAGATTTCGTGTACCGTACGTCAACACGAAACATACATTGTTCCTGTTGGAGTGAAATATGAGGTCCAACGGGCTGTGATATGAATAGGGTTGTCACTTTATACAGTTTTGCGTTACGTTTCATATTGCTCTTGTATAACGCGATTGTAATACAAGTTGCTTTTTACATATTGTCTAAGGAGTGAATGAATGAATACATTTTATTATACATAAACAATTACAATATTACTTTTATTATACATAAACAATTACACGATTACTTTTAAAATATTATAATATTTAATTTAAGCAGCACAGGTTATATTGAACAGAACGATCAAAGAATCAGAACGATCTATATCACTGAGAAGGAAATCTTTTTCACGCCATGAAGGAGATCTCTACCTCTATGAAAGATTTTTAAGTTGGACTGAACAACGTATCAACGAAATATCCCAAATTTTTATTAAAATCGTAGTGGTATATTGGTATATTGTTCAGGTGTAGGTATTGACGGTTACGAGTACGATTCCCAGGTCGGACATCTCGAAACGTGTTATTTCATTTTTTGAAGTGAAAACTTCTTTAGCGGCGTTGCGCACTTTTTTTGGAATGGGTAAAAACTTCTAATTTCGCGTCAGATCGTCAGAACGTAAGATGGCGCACTGCGCATGCGCGAACAAGAAGGCGGCGCAGGACGCTAGTGCTTGATCCTATTAATATTATAAATGCGAAAGTTTGTGCACACCGGGTTTCTGTGAAAACGCGGGCGAAGCCGCAGGTAGCAGCTAGTCTAAAATAAAACGTAGATTCATTGCTGTTTTTGCATTTATTACATATTTCCGAACAGTATTGTGTAACAGTAAGTAGACAGTATAGAGTATATAAACACTATAGTACAGTGTAAAACAATCGCATACTACTACTGCGATTCGGCCTCTTGCGTTGTTCTGCAGTATTAAATAATGTACTGTTAAGTGTAAACTTGTGGTAGATAAAATAGATATTAGTTTAGTAAAACAACTTTTAATTTGTTTGCGACTTCTAGGTATATCATAGTTTTTCAGTTAACGGAAATTACAGTACAACATTGTAAAGAAGTTTAGCTGTTTTCGAAAAAGTTGTAAGTTTAACAAATGAAATAATAGTAGAAGGAAAATCGATATACACATATATGTATATTATATTGAAGTGAATTATGTATACATTTGAAAAATTAAATATTTCATCATATTTCATCTCACAAGTAATACTATTTTAACTGGCCGAGGTAAATTATGAAGTGGCCGTACTAGTAGGTAGGTAGCGTACTGAAGTTTCATGGCTTAGCACAAAATACTAATAGGTATTAGTCCCAGTACTAATAAGGTGTACTAGTAGATTTTATGGATTGTATGATTGCAGTGCGAATCCAAAAATGTCCGATTAAGCACAAGATTATTGTATTATACCACATAAATGATATACTTTCATACCAAAGACAATATTATATTTACTAATCTCAGTTCATACTGATAATTAAAGCAATTCGTGCAAAAATACCTATTCCCAAACCATTCCAAAACATCAAAAATGCACAACGTTAATATTCAAGTTTTCACTTCTGCCGGCACTCCAGGAGTGCACCTCGTCTTTTTTTTATGAAAACAACCTTCAGGAATCGAATGAGCGTCTGGTTAGCGATAGGTTTGTCATCTATTATATTATGAGACTAAGTAGTGCCTTAGGTTAATTGTGAATGTAATTATAACTCTGACTACTTCATACACTGTATATTTATATTATCTTATACTTATACTGTATACGAGAATACTGATAACTTTTTTGTATCTTTTACCCAATAATATGAATTTTAATGAATGTGACAACCCTTTCATGCAGTGGCCGCTACTTGGGTAGAGTCGGAACAGCTTTTTTTGTTTTTCGCAAATATATTTTATGCCTTTTTACATTCATAACTGCGTTGCGCTTTTTATTATTATATGTAACAGTGTTAAATTTTTCGTGTGACAGGAATCCTTCCTGACGTCCTAATCTTGCAATTGTTAGTCTAACATTGAATAAAAGTATTTTACTGAAGCTGTGTTTTTGAGCATATTTTTACATTCACTATCAATCGCTTTTTAATTTACTGAAATAATCCTATTTATAACTCTTTTTTCTAATGGAAGATGAGAGATATGAAACATTTACATTTATTATATGTGCACTAATATTTTATCTGTAATAAAAAGTTTATTGTCATTTAAAAAAAATATTCCACGTTTTGAAGTTTATAGAACAATCCTTCTAATATTATAATGCGAAAGCTTGTGGGGATTGATTTATTGATGTTTGTTACTTTTTTACTCAAAACCTGTTGAACGGATTTAGATAAAACTTCACGGTGATATAGGCAATTTAATAATAAATAATAATTTATAAAACAATTATGTTTCAATTTAAAAAATACACACCTATACTTAAAACGCCGGCTAAGCCTCCCATGGAAGTTAGTATCACGTAATATTTATATTTGGAAACCTACCGCTATGCATTACATATATACAATAATAATAATGCATGCCATACCACGTTACAAATAAATTTGTGTTTGAAAAAGGATGCATCGATCCCATCACTTGCAAATGAAATAATCCGTATATACATATATTGAGATTCTTGGGTTATCCTACTAATTCTATAAAGTCACACTTTGTGGCAGAGCTCTTCTGTCGCCATCATGTTACTGCTTCTCATTTTTCTAATTTCAGTTCGGAGGGCAAGCAATTATTTTATTTATAGTTACGCTAGAAGCTTCTAGAAATAAATTTAATTCCACAATAAAAAACCTATATAGAACTCAATTCACTCAATTATATTTCTTATTTGAAAATTTTAGAATACGCGAAACCAATGTATTTACTTTTAATAGTACTCGCAATACACATAATAATTAAAATATATTTCGTTCTTATAAATGGAAAATTCATAAATAAAAATAAAGTGAATCAATTTATAAAAAAGGCTTTGTTCAACAATTCCTTAATCTAAATAACTTATTCAACTATCCTTCTCATTTCAAAATTATGGAACGACGTATTTCTTTTTTTTAATCCCCTCAATGGCAATGGATTTCTTTTCAATTCTAACCGCGATATTTAAAAAGCCTTTGAGAGAAGTGTGAGCTTGCTTTTATGTCCATTGTACCAACACTTTATTTTTCTCGCCGGCGACTCGGATATTATTATTTAGTCGTCGATGTATCCGCGCGGAACCCGTTTTCGATGCGGCGTTTAGGCCGTGACCTTTGGGATAGGGTTAGGCCATGTTTATCGATGAATTTATATTTTTGTCGAGTGTCTATTTAAATTTAAGAAAAGCTACGTCATTTTACTCTAACAACTTTTTTAATGGATAAAGCAAAATAATATGTTGTTATCATAAGTTTTTGAAAATGTTTTTAGTATGTACAAGGTGAAAAACATCTATATTATGAATTTAAAAAAAGAGGTAAAGTTTCGATGTGGGCAAAATAATAATTGCTGATTCTAATAATTAACATAAACGACTAGCACATTGAAATTTCTAAGTAAATACTTTAAAATAATAGCATACCTTCTAAATTCAGTATTTTATAGTTTCTGCCAACCGCATTTGGTGAAATCCCAATATTACGATTATTAAAAGTCAATTGTAGTATACAAGAGACTTTTAATATTCAGCATATTTGTTATTGCAGGACTACCAGTTTCTTTATTGACTTAATATTTAACTTAAATTAGTTAATAAATACTTACCAATGATACTTATACGATACTTATTTAGTGTCTTCGGCTAATCGTGGGTGCCTTGGTTGTGCCTCTGCCTACCTCTTCGGGGATATGGACGTGAAGATACTTTTTTTTACCAATGAAATAATTTTACAATTATATGAATAACATTCAAACAATTTGTTTTATGTTTATTTGCGAGACGTACCTTTAACAAATGTAAATATTCTATTTAATTTTACACTTGATCTAATTCCCGTGTTGGTCCGAGCTCCTTTGCAGAATAGACCATCTGCCTTCCTGCCAGGCAGCTTGCAAAAGGCGAGCATAGGCTTACTGTCACCAACACCGTGATATCCTACGAGATGGTAGAGTTTCACAGCGACTCTCCCGGATTGATACCACCGTACCTAACATCGTCATCACCATCCTGTCGCCATAACATCAAAGCTTGCCATTGACGTGATCCAGTTTGGATAGCCAGTAAACTTACTTTCACTTGAAGCCTAACATCCTAGCCTTAGGTTCGCAACGCAGCATTATCACCTTTGGTGTCTATAAGCAGCGTGAATTTTTTCCCATCAGGAAATCCATGTGCTTGTTTTCAGTCACTCAGTTTTGAGTCAGATAGATAAAACACTGACTATCAGATACACTGAATTTACAATCCGTGACGATTTTGAGACCGTCTTGGAAACAAGCTTAGAACTTTAGAGTCAAGTTCCGTATAAATTCGACACCCAACCAACCATTATTGGTTCGCATGAGTTTGGAAGTTTTAGCGGATTTCTCAAATACAGAAACTTGTTGTAAAAGTTTTCTCATACGTTAATGATGTTCGTTTAATGTAAGAAAAGCAAATTAATATCTAATATTATACAAATATAGGTTATGCTGATTCCTGAAGTGACAGTTTTGAAGTATCATCGTAAAGTTTTGATATTCCTCATTGACCTAAAAAAGAAACACTGTTTTCTCTTTGTTTCAAGGGACATTTTAACACTTAACAATATATAATGTGATTTTAATTCAGTATAATAAATAAAATAAATAAATATCCCTGGACAAACCGAATCTAACCCCAAAGTAAGCAAATCATATGCTTGTGTTATGGGTGTTAGTCGCGATACTAGTACATAGAAATACTTAAATAGATACCAGAATAAACTTAATAAACACGCAGACTCGGAAATGCAGACATCTAAATGTTTATCACACAAATGCCTGTCCCCGTCGGGAATCGAACCCGAGCCTCGCTTTTGGTCGATGTAGTTAGGCGAGTAAGCTAGCCACTCGACCAACGAGGCGGTCTAAATAATTAAAATTTAAAGTAATCGCCTCTGTGGTCTAGCGGTCCGACGTCGAAGAAACAATAGAAAATGCGTAGTTTAAATTTTCTAATTAGAATAACGTTGCCCGGGATTGGATATGTGCCCGGTTGGCGATAGGCTTGCGACCTATCACATTGTGGGACTTAGTGTCTTCGGCTAGTCGTGGGTGTCCTAGTTATGGTTATGGATATGGGAGTGAAGATATTTTTTTTAATAATTCAAAAATTGCACCCGTGGCCCTCAACCCCTTAAAATTGAAGTTAAGCTTAGTAGAAAAATAGTATTAATACTTGATAATACGTATAGACAATAGGATCTGAAGTGTAGATATGTACGTCAAAGATGCTGACAAAATGTGTTTGACAAAATGACACTTAATTAATATTTAAAAGTAAGTAAGTATCTTCACGCCCATATCCCCGAAAAGGTAGGCAGAGGCACAACGAGGGCACCCACGACTAGCCGAAGACACTAAGTCCCACAATGTGATAGGTGGCAAGCTTATCGCCAACCGGAAACATTCCCAATCCCGACCAACATTTTTTTTAT
>NJDC01007840.1:12229-28549 GCA_002245475.1 Calephelis virginiensis | reverse complement strand
CCATCCACATTCGCATTGTATATCTGCTTTGTCAATCTTTCATCTGTCATTCTTTCCACATGACCGAACCAGCGGAGCATGCCCTTTCGCATTTAAACACCAAAACTTTCTTTCAATCCCACTCATTCTCGGATCTCATTGTTACGAATGCGGTCAGCGAGCGTTACACCACAGATTTTCCGTAGTGCTCTCATTTCGACCGCATTTATCCTACTTTCATTCTCTTTCTGACATACTCAACTCTCGCTTCCATACAATAACGTTGGAATAAGCACAGAATTATGCAAAGCGAGTCTAGCTTTTTGACTCAAAACCTCGCTTTGGAATAGCTTACCCAACGCTCCATTCACACTATTCCCTGCACTCACTCTCCTCTCTACATCCTCTATATAAATTTCATTTCATTTATTAAGTCAGTACTAATCTATTTTTAATTTTAAGGATTCTAAAAAGTAAATCCGCCGCATTTGCTGAAAAATAAATGAGAGATGGCGAAATAAGAGATGATTTAATATCGATTTGTATTTTATCCGACAGGTCGTTCACAATGGGGTATGGCAGTCCCCCAGAGGAGTCGTTCTCAGCGTTAGTGGTGATAGTGATAGCGATAGGGCTGGGGGTCCCCGTGGTGCTGGCGCTCTCCGGAGTGGGGTACGCGTTGGTAGCTCGGCGCCGGCGCCGGACTTCCGACTCACGGGTGCGACTCACCAACGAGGACTGACGCTCCTTCCATCCACACTCGCGCAGTCGCTGCTGAATGAATCGCTTGGTATTCCAAACTAGATACGAGTATATCATTGCTGCGTAAGACGACCAGACCCAGGCGACGATACTGGAATACCAAATGTTCGCCTTAGGCAAGAGTCGTCTCTAGGGGGACCCTTTTGAAGATAGTGAGTCAACACATGTGACCGGCTATAATAGTAAAATTATTAAGTGTATCAATATCATGCCATTATCATAATGTGTCATACTTTTTAAAACTATAGATACAATATGATAATACATTAATTAATAATTAGTGACTACTTACATTATATACAGGGCTTTTTAAAAAACATAAAACGTAACTAGTCTGCTTTTGTCCAAATTAGCCGAAAGGTTTGCAAAATTTTTAAATAATCCTGTATATTTGTGCCTAAGTCCACAACTTTTTTTGTTATTTATTAGAACAATTTATTGTTAAATTATTTTATTTTAGATTAAATAATGTTCACATATAATGCTATTAGATACATTATAACATAAATATATATTCGATTGCGAAGACATTTTTTACCCTGTATAACACCTTTGTAGAATCAGTTACCGAGGGCGGTATTCCCAAACGATTATGACTTAGGAACCTTCAAGAAAAGAGCGTACTCATTCCTTAAAGGTCGGCAACGCATCTGTGATACTCCTGGTGTTTGCGGATGTCCGTGGGTGGAGGTGATCACTTTCCATCAGGTGACCACTTGCTCGTTTGCCTCCTCTTCTACAAAAAGGATCTTAATTATTATGTGAATGGCTACTTATACCTTTCTATTTATAATCTGAAATGTATGTGTGTAATTTTTTATAGATCTTTAACATGAAGGATAGTTTGTTTAGTGATTTCATAACGCCCATACCAACGCACAGTGTGCCGCGTAGAACATGCTAGGCGGACATGTGTGCATGTCTTATGTTAAGGTTGCATCGTGGTAGTCATGTTTAGACATAATTTACTGTTTTTTGTTGTTTTTTTTTTTGTAATAAAGTTTTTAATGGATAATTATATTAAACATACTCAAATACAATTATTCCTTCAATGATAAAGAAAATGTTACAAGTAAAGGTTTAGATACTCCGCCAAATCCTGGTCTTAGTTTACAATGAGACCCACCTCGAAAACATTCGACAAAAGACATTCGAAGCAACGAATCCAAGTATGAAATGTAGATGAATCAAAATGTTCGTGATTATTATTAAAATTCGCAGGCTTACCTTTCAAAAAGTAGTAAAAAAAAAGCTTACCTTTCAACCATCATATACATGTACTTTTGGAACGAACGAGTTTCCATTAAGGCGATACTCACTTTTCCATCTGTCATTGTCAGCAAAAGTTCGCGTTTAACAGAGATTTGAGCATAACCAAAGTTAAGTTTTGGAAGAAGAGCATCATCTTCCTCCAACAATCTATTTGTCTCTAACGCTAACGTGAATTCGTTTGTTTCGTTTGCAAATATAAATTTTATTGGGTGACTATATTTAGTTAACTAATGAAATGTTTAAAACTCAAATTAGTTTAAGTGTAGTGAAATTTATATGATTGAAAATGAATATTTTAAATTTGCATGTCAACAATGACGGATGTGCGTTCCTTGTTATAATGTAACACCATAATGTAAGTACCACAATCTAAGCAAATAAATGTATTTGATTTGATTTGATATCTTCAGAGAACTTCTATCACGTCCCCATTTATTAACAAGTGTAAACGATAAACTAGTTGGGAGTACACTGCTGATAACTTCATTATGTGCTAATACTAGACGTTCCGCTGTTTTATTAAATAGGCTTGCAAATTTATTTCAGCACGAGTTTATGATATAGCAATGTCCTACTCTGCAGGATTACAGGCCTGTCTAGACTTTTTTAAACTAAAATATGAGGGAAACAAATTATATACTAACTGCCCTCATAGACCACTTGCTAGTTTGTTTGTATGAACGTGTTGTTGACTTAGAAACTATATAATAAGCTACTGTATCTAATTACATTGGCAAATCTTTCTGTGCACAGGAATTTTCTAAACGTACAGGACTTTTTGGCAGCAGTCACCAATTCACTGACACTACGAGATCCACGACGCGACGTTTTTTAAAGACGATTGCTCGAAATGTTTGCGAGGTTTTCTTGCAGGAGTCACAGCCTCACTTGTCGACGAAGGTTGCTGTAAACTGTACGTGCTTTATCCAGCCAAGTCTTGTTTTTAATTAAAAAAACGCTCATTGGACTTTCCTGAAGTCAACCATTTGGGCACCAATATTATAAGTTGGATGTCTTCAACTTTATTTCTTTTTGTCTGCTTTCAATAATGTTACCAAAGTAAAATTTTGAAGAAAGATTGTCATATAGATGCGAATTCTTGTCATTTTTCGTGTGTTTCAACCATACCTCAAAAAGGCTACCTTTGAATAGAGTAAATGTGTTCTGAAAAAATAACGTTTACTCAAGTGTGCTAAACAGTATCTGTATTTTAATAGGAATAATGTTATTTCTACGATATATCTAAAAACTGACCCAGATAGAGGTGAATGTCTGTATTTTTTAACCTTGTAAAAATATAACAAAATGAATATGGATGGTCGCCTCTCTTGTCTAGCGGTCCGCGTGTTGGACTTGATTGCATGAGGTTCCGGGTTCGAATCCCGGGTCGGCCAAAAAAAAGAAAATTGAATTTTTTCAATTTTCTAATAAAAAAATGTTGGTCGGGATTGGAAATGTGCCCGGTTGGCGATAGGCTTGCCACCTATCACATTATGGGACTTAGTGTCTTCGGCTAGTCGTGGGTGCCTTGGTTGTACCTCTGCCTACCTCTTCGGGGATATGGGCGTGAAGATACTTTTTTTTTTAATAAAATCGAATTTATAGATTATGTTAAAATTTGATTTAAAAATGTAGTAACCCTCAGTGTTCATGCGCATACGACGCTTGAACCAGAGCGACGGGTGATGGACGAGGGTCCATCGGTCCAGACAGTCCCGCCTTTTAGTTAAATAAAACGAATCACCGAGATGATTTTCTGGTTCCTTCAGAGGCATATAAACGCAAAACCTACCAGAAGGTAAACACGTGGTATGTTGAACAAAACTATCTTCGCAAAACTGTTCTTCCAATGAATAAGTCTTTGTGTCTGAAGATAATTCTTCAACATTTCAGAATTTTTAAGACTTATCTAAATCAATTACTGTGCCAAAATCACAAGTTTTCTATTGTTTTATGAAAAATAACTACGTTAATAAAAAGCGACCACAAAACTAAAAGGTAAAAAATAATAAAGATTTAATTTTACTTATATACTACCTGTTTGATAATTGATCATGTCATCTCTAATTGCAAGATATCTTGACCTAACTATCCATACTATGAATTTTGATCCAATAGGGACTGATTCCTTGTCTCTGTGTAGTGCTTTCAAACTCCTTGTTGGGAATCTCTCGGGAATATGTTGAGAAAAGCGGTAACCTGGGATGATTCCGGTCACAAGCCTTCTTGTATCATTATGACCCCCAAAACATGATTGAAGCTCCTTGCCACATATCATGATATTTTCTGTGGTTGACAATCTAACCACACCTTCATCTGCCCTCAGGGAGATCATGTCAACATCGTTATAAAGAAAAGACATCATTGGATTGATAGGTCCTACATATGATCCTGTAAAGCAATACCAAAAGCATATCAACAACCTATTATATGTTGTTGATTCTAGTATCACTAGATACCCCAATTAAAGAAACTACAGCGAATGACACATTTGCTCTCACATCCGCAGGCATATAATTGAGTATGGCAGGATTCATCCAATCATATTCTTTGTATTTGGATCTTCACTCTGTCAATGTTGTCTAAGAAGAATTTTATCTTTCTTCTCAGCAATTTGGATGGGTATAAGGAATAAATGAGCATATGACTTTGAGAATCAACCACCACTGGTAGGGGAGGTAAGATAGCAGGTATAGGGCGAATCTTTATTGTTTGGTTTGTGTTCCTCATCTGTAGGTCACTCCTGGCTTCCATGAATGTTTCCGGGACCTCTAGGAATTCGGTACTCTCCTGAATGCTCTTCCAAACATTCCTCTATTTGTTCGCTTCCATGCTAACCAAGTTTCGTAAGAGCACCTCAATAATAGGGGTCCATCATGGATGAAGCTCCCCTTACAATGCTCGGATTTAAAGGATACCTTCTTAATGCTCATGTATACTTTGTACTTGTTGTTATTCAGGTTTGGTCTCTCATTTATACTGATTCTTGAGGGAAAATGGAAGAAGGTGACTCCATTTATTATGGCTGTCATTGACAAAGGAAATTCGATTCTGCATTTCAAGTATTTTATGAATGGATCACTTTTTGGGCTAGATGGGTCCTTCAAGAGCATTGACAGTCCCCTTCCATCAACAGCAGGTTTTCTAAACAATCTATGATTTCTTCCCTTGTCATCTTAGAGAAACGTATCTTCTTATATATGTGTTTTGCGACCAGTCTTAATCCTCCATGACTTATAGGACTTTGTGATGTTGGCATTCTTACTATTTCAAAGTTGTAATGAAGCAATGCAAGTTTCATCTCTACTAAGTTTTCGGGTAAGCCGCTAAAACTGGGCATGCATCGCACTTTAGGATCTAGTTGTGATTTCAATATTCTGAGTAGAGATGCCCAGCTCATGTGTGGAGTGGTCAACGCTCCCATTTTTTGCTTCAATTCCAAAAGCATGGTGGGATTTATGTACTCTCTAGTTATAGTTAAATCTGGAAGAAAGGCTTTTATTATCACCTCATTTCTCAACGATGGTGTAATTTCAACAATGGGTCTATGTTCTCATGTGAACTCTCAATCCTTTCTAAAACCTTTTTAAAACCTTTCTAAAATAAAATCTGGCTTCATTCCATTTTATTCTATAGTAATCAGCCACTGATTTGCCATGCTTCCTGCAGATTACATTAATTATCTCCACTATTGCTTCTTTCGGGACTTCTGAATTCTCCAACTACTACTCCAAAGTACCCTTGCTGCACAACACTCTCCCATGGAGATGGGCATCAGATGGCCCCAAGAACCTTTTTGGAATGGCAAAAGACAGTGCTTTTTCCCTTTTAGCTGTGATGGGGTACTTACTAGATATGTTGGTCATTGCACTCATATGGGGATTTGGGTATTTCACATTCTTTGAGTTTCTTTCTATTGATCTCAGGTTGTTTGTACTTGTGTCCAAGATATTTATTGCCTCCTTTGATGGCTTGTTGATGTCTCTGATAGCTGCCATTAGTTGTTCCTTCCCTTTTTGTGTATTTCTTCCATGATTTATTTTTGAAGAGACTGTTAACACATTTGGCTTACTCTTAGGTGCACTAACAGCTAATCGAGCATCTTCCTCATCATCTACTGCTTTAGGCACAAAGAGGTGTTCTCAATGACACTCTGGTTATATAAGAAATCGAGATGCCGCTATATGAAATGTTCTGGAATCTCAAGACTTAGTCCGATCTCCATCACTCAGTATTAATATCCATTACAAAAAACTTTCACAATACAATAAATCACTATAAAATATGCACGAAAGTTGCGCTAAATTGCAACATTAATTGAAATGGTTGCAACACATTACATGATTTCCCGCATCTATGAATCACTTCCGAATTTGACAAACAACTTTTAATTTAACTGTTCAAGTTTTGCGAATAAGACTACCTGGAAATGATAACATGATTTTTGTCCACGTATCATGTTCTACGCAGCACACTGTGCAACGGCTTGAATTGCATCTTTTAAGAATTCCTGGATTTGTGATAGTATACAAATAATATGGTGTGATTTATAGATGATCCCAACAAGTTCATAAATTATATCTGTAATAATCGTTTGCGCAATTAACATTTTCTAATATCAATATTAATCTTATATTAGTACTTGTGAATGTACGTAGGTGATACTTATACTTCATTGCTTTTCACTAAAATTAATTAAAAATTAACATAAGATATGTCTACGCAAAAACCAACGTGGAACAAATGTTTGGCTGAAATATTTGGTCTTTCAAAATTGTTATTTGTGTACAGGCACATCTCTATAACTGATTAACTTGTGATCATATAAATTCATAGGTTAATTTGGCGATTTTTGATTTTTTGGTAATTTTTGAATTTGATATATACTTTGGGTCCTTTTTCGACCGGAACTAATTTACGCTGGTACTCGATGACGTAGATTTGAGGACGGTGTCCGTCCGGTATAATGCAACTAAAGTACCTAACCTATATTCCCAAATATTTGCTATAATATTCCACCAAGTTTTCTATTAATCAAATATAAATAAGACTAAAAGAAATCTCATTTTTAATTTATTTCTGTTTTCTTCACGTGCTTTAGGCTGCAGCCCAAATAACTTGACAAATTATAAGGTCTGAGTGTCGTTAGTTTTGTACAAATTAAGTTAATGGTATTGGTTATATACATACATATCTTCACGCCAAGTCCCTTACGGGGTAGGCAGAGACTATCGAGTGCCAGACCTCACGATCCTGACAAACCTGTCTAACTTCCTTCACATTCATTACCCTTTTCATAAAAACACGCCAGTTTCTGAGACTCTTGACCCCACCCTCGGATAATATCCAAGTGATCTGATCGTGGAGTGTCAAGCTTGGTCTCCCCGAGTACCTACCTACATCCATCCACATTCGCATTGTATATCTGCTTTGTCAATATTTCATCTGCCATTCTTTCCACATGACCGAACCCTTTCGCATTTTAACAACACTTTCTTTCAATCCCATTCTTTCTCGGATCTCACTGTTACGAATGCGGTCAGCGAGCGTTACACCACAGATTTGCTGTAGCGCTCTCATTTCGACCGCATTTATCTTACTTTCATGCTTTTTCTGACGTACCCAACTCTCGCTTCCACACAAAAATGATGGAATACTTATGCAATGCGAGTCTAGATTTTTTACTTAAAGCCTCGCTTTGAAATAGCTTATCCAACGCTCCATTCACACTACTCCCTGCACACACTCTCCTCTCTACATCCGCGGTGCACCTTCTATCCCTGCTAAAAGCACAACCAAGTTATAAAATTTCATTCCCTTTCTCCAACACTACCTCAGAACAGAAGTCCCGGGCGGCAGGCCCACCAAGTTTGATCATATAGGTTATATATATTTTTAAATGTGGGCTTTACTATCAGGAGATCTTTAACTATATTTAAAGGCTTATCATAAGGATCCAAGCAAAAATTACCATTAAGACATCTTGCCCAGTGGGGTTGTTGTTTCTAATTTTATATATTATATTAACTCTTTATTGTACACAACTGATATTAGATACAATAAAATACTTAAAAGTAAAAAGAAACACAAAGTACAAAAGGCGAGCTTATCTCTAATAAAAGAAATTTCTTCCAGCCAACCCATAAAAGGAAAGTACTAAATAAAATAAAATAAGTAGACTTGGTGTACAGATATATAAACTACTAGGTAAATATATACTATTGAATGAATTAAAACACATAAAATAAAAAAAATTAACAAAACAGATAAACAAAACTAAACTAAACATATACCTAAAGTAAAATTATATGAACGAATTATTTTATAAATAAGGCTTGTTTTTTCTTATTAAATTTTTTAAACTTTAATACGCATCTTCACTGACTATTCCTCTCTGTAAAACTGTGAAGCAAAATATGATTTTTTAACGAGGTCTTATCCATTTTAATTGCCCCGTTTATTGGATCAATTAAAACATTGTAATATATATTTTTTTTAATATTAAAACTTAGTAGAAAAAATCCACATTAATTGCTGTGACTTTTAAGTATGATTTTATATTCAGAAAATGCTTATTTTATTTACTATTTTGACAAAATATATCGACAAATATAACTATAAACATACACACAATAATATGAATGTTAATTAAGTGAAAGATTTAGTACTATAACATTGTATTTTTGATGTGATATTTAATTGGTAATCCTTATTGTAAAATTAAAATAAATCATTTTTACTATAATGTTTGATTTAAAACCCATTTCTAGGAATTAAATTTTCTGGTGCTCAGTAAAGCGAGACTGTACTTCAAGCCGACCCATTGCTTGCAACTTTACAAAGCGCCAAGTAAACCTCACATAAAATACTTTTCTCAACCCTGGGCTGGGGCTCCTTTTATTTAGCAATTTATAATTACACACACTTAACATTTACATTATTATTTTAATTAAACTTACATTAATGTCATAAACTAAAAAGGCATTCACGGCATCTATGAAACATTCAACTACTTTGTGCGGCGCCTTATTGTGAAAAAGCAGCAAATATGTATGCCTCAAGTTTGTGTGCGTGTAATTTTTTTGTCATTTAGACAAAACATACCTACGATTGATGAGTGAGTGAATGAACGCAATGAATTTCTGTACGTGAATGTGTTTAAAATAAGCTTTGCCTTATCATTTTAAATATTGTTAATTAAAATCAAAGTTAAGTGTTGCAAATTTAGTTATTTAATATTTTTACTGGAATAAGCGACTTTTCAACTACCTAGTCTTAGCGGCAAAAAAAAGTTTTTACGACAATAGTTTTCTATATATACTGACAATTTCATCTTAGAATTGACCTACTTATCCTTGTTTAGCACAAAGTCCTGGATACGTATGTTATTGAAATACATTTCTTGCCCTTTGAAATCGATAACTGCAACTGGGATTTAATGAGTTGTTATATCTACTGCCAACCGAGTCAAAATAATGACTGATTGTTTCGACTTTGTTTAGCACAAATCAATTTTAATAGATGTTATCAGTTTGATTTAGACACGTTGATGTTGCGGGTTAACTGTTTTGATAAAATAGGCTTATTAAACTTCAAACGTCCGTTTTTGGTACCTTACCTTTAGATGATCAATCACTAATTTATATAATTATATCACAAAATAATGTATGCGAAGCAAATAACATTTACTTAAGGTAAGACGCAAAACTAAACTGAATTCCAAGATTGGTAAGTTTTTAGCTATAATTTCTATGCCTAACTTTTTTGAAATTTCAGTGCACGCCCCAGATGAAGAGCGCAGTATTTCGCGTTTCCTTTAACCTACAATAAAGTTTCTCCCAACGAAAGGATGATAGTAAAACTTTTTTGTAATTGAATACCTATTTATAACTTGAACAGAAAAAGAATATTATATTTAAATCCGTTATAACATTGTTGATCCTGACGTTTTGTTTACTTGGTGTTATTGGGTCAACATGTGTTACAATCAGCAGTACAATAGGACGTGGCTTTTTAACCCCGATGGAAAATGAGGAGTGTTAAATCAATAATATCATTATTATACGTTAACCTACAAGAAGCACTTGTGACGCTTCTATATAATACTAAATTTACCAAAAAAGAACGCCGCCTCTCACACAGAATATCCGGAAAGAAACCCAGCAAGCTTGTCTTTTTTCCTTATTATATGTATACTATAATTTTAAAATATGTATACAATAATAATTAATGTTATATTTATACAAAAATTGGCATAAGGAGCAATTAATCCCAAGCGTTTCTATCAGCTAAATATTAAGCAATGGTATAATAACCTTTTATATATATTATGTTATAGGAAGGCAAAACAAGTAGCCGGATTTCCTGATGGTAAGAAATTCACGCCGCCTAGACACAACAAAGATGGTAATGGTGCGTGGCCAACCTGAGATCAGGATGTTAGGCCTCAAGCAAAAGTAAGTTTACCGTCTTCCTTACCCTCCGAACCGGAACATGTCATGACATAATGGCGGCAGGAATAGGTAAGGCGGTGGTACCAATCCGGGCGAGTCGCTGCGAAACTCTACCACCTAGTATATTATTTCCAGTTAACACATTTCTTAAATTAATTAATTGGAATATAAATTTAAAGTGTATGTGTGTCTGTCTTGGGCATCATAACTTATAACGGATACACCGATTTCCATGCAGTTTTTATTGTTTGAAAGCGGACATGATTGTGATAGTTCTTAGCACATAAAAGGTTTTGTGGAGGGTACATTTAATTTTAGGATTATTATGTCACTTGTGTTTAGAATCACAACCATGCTAAAATGTTTATTCCTTTAAACTTATTTTTTAGTTCTTTCTTATATTGGAAGACGTATCCCTCCAGGTAGATAAGATTATGCATTTTCTGATTCTACAGCAACAGTTCTCAGAAATAAAAAGACCAAAAATATCAAAATAGTCTTTAGTATCGAACAAAACAAATGTTCCTTGCGTCTAAAACAAACTACAGAAAGTAAAAACCAAACCTTTTTTTTTCTTTCAAGTTAAACATTCTAAAATGGCGCGTCTGTCAAATTTGAAATTAGCCCAAGATGGCGCCACGAAGTTGAGATATGAATCGTTTTCAATATCCTTGACTGGAGTGTTACTATCTTTCGGAACAGGCGAGAAATTATTGGTATGAGTATTTTGAGGTGTAAACAATTGGCGTTTTGCTAATTTCCCTTTCTTATTTCCGTTACTCACATTTTTTGTAGCACTTTGATTAACATACACTTGAGAGTTTTTATACTTATGTCCAGAGTTGTGTTGACGCTCTGGTAGTTCAGATGGTGTACCTTCTTGGAATGTTTTGCTTTTGCTCCGACAAGACTCAATATCACCCATTGATTTATGCCTGGTCCTTCTGAATATTTTAGGGTTACGTTCAGCAACCCAACGTCGCAACCGTTTGACAAATGGAAGTACCATAAAGAAAGCATTTGGACTGACACCCATTTTTAGCTTTGGTGTCATATCTTTTCTATTTGCAGGTAGATCTGCTATAGGAAACCATTCACATGCTTTTATTTCATTTCTTGTACGTGGTTGGAATTTTGTCTCGCGTGGTATATACCCAATTATGTATAAACGTACACTTTGATCGTGAATTGTTGCCTCTATATAGTCTTGTTTATTTATCAAATTACTTATGTCAAAACCAGTTTCTTCAAAAACCTTAAAAATAAAAATAATACTATGAATAGTTTAGGTATATGATAGCGATGATGAGCGTTTCGCACGTGACATACTTAGCAAGTATAAGAACATATAAGACAATCTATTGCAATTAAAAAGAACAAATTTTTGGCTGTCAAATAATGGCGGCATATAACTGCTATAGTTCATCAATCATGGTTAGTGACAAGTTTGAATGTCTCAGCTTTGCTAAGACATTTACGATTTTTCTTAAAATACTATCTGTGTGCGACGATGCTAATTTAGACCTTAAAATATCGCCGCACGGAGATGTGATGACAGTGTGGTACAGCGTGAGGTTTTAGTATACAAATAAGATTATTCAATACAAAGTTAAAATCCGTAACGCCGCACACCAGTACACACACGCACAAAGGTAAGACTTAGTTTACGATACTAGTCTATACCACAAACTGAGTACCTATAAAAGCTAGATATGTGTCAAGTTTTTGAAGTGAAAACTTCTTTAGCGGCGTTGCGCACTTTTTTTGGAATTAGTAAGAACTTCTAAACTCGCGTCAGGACACGTGACCTGATTCGTAAGACAAAAATTCGTAAAATGGCGCAGAGCGCTTGCGCAAAATGATCTAATGTGCAAATGTTTGTGTATGATAGCGCAATAAATGACTTTTGTATTCTACCACAAATATGATAGTATTTCTTTTACTTATAATTAAAGTAATTCATGCAAAATTATTCCCTAACCATTCCAAAATATCAAAAATGCACAATGTTAATATTCAAGCTTTCACTACTGCTGGCACTCCCGAAGTACAACCAGTCGGTTTTTTTTAGATAAATAGAGTAAAAAAATATAGAAAATGTACTGCAGATTGGCACTAATACAATAAATGAGTATTTCCCGCAAAACAAACATACATTAACAACTTATGCACAATCTTAAACATGAAAATATTAAACAAAAAGTAAGTATGCATACCTCCCTCGCAGCACATTTCCAAGGTTCTTCATCCTCATTGACTTTTCCTTTAGGAAAACCCCACGAAGCCTTGGTCCAATATGACTGTACTAGGAGCACATGACTCAAATCACTGTCAAGAATTATAGCACCATATGTTGGCACCGTTTGTTTATACTCTCTCCAGTTACCCAATACAGAGTCAAGGCTACTTACATGTTCTCGTAATGTTGGAACATGCTGCAAAATAAATTCCATTTTAATAACTATAGGTACTCCCACATATTGTTATATCACACTGTGATACATATGATCATCTCTGTTATTTAGTGTTCTGGTGTCATTCATCCAAGTTTGATTCTCAGGTCAGGCAAACATTGTGTTGTTTTGTGTTTGCGTTTAGTCCTTGCTGACCTCTTTAGAGACATGGCGTGAAAATACTAACGGATATTTTTAAGCCATTCAAACTCAACCTGAATAATTTAAGCATAGTCAAACTCCAATTATTTCATTTTCTTCAAAATCACAATTTGATCATTCTTTTAAAAAAAGGCAAAGTTTATATGTTTGACTCTTTAACCATTTTTTATATGTAAATCAATTTCTCTGTTATTTCTGAAGCTATTTTATAATATTTTTTTTTTATTCGAAGAAGCACACCAGTCCAGCTACCAAATCAGGTTTTGATAATAAAATTTCTGAGAAATTAAGAAAAATACTGCTTTTTTTGTGCACATAGTAATGCTAGTTATTATTATTATCTAGGAATAAATGTCTTGTTCATAAACAAAATAATTTCCGTGAAGTTAAATAAAAAATAAATAAAAGAAGAAACATTTCTAAAGATTATTTTTTGTAATTTATAAAAATAGAACATTTCTAGCCGATCCAGTGAAGTTCCATCAGTTGGCACTCCATATTCTCTGCCTACATTGGGAGACATGGCGTTCAGCATTAATCTCAGCCATTATACAGACAGACAGAAAGACATAAAAATTCTACAAATGCTAAAAATTTGTTCAACTCTCCCTTTTTAGTCACCTGAACCTATTTTTGTGTAAATATCTTAAATGTTTAACTCGCTTTGCATAATACCGTGCTTATTCTTACACTGTTGTATGGAAGCGTGAGTTGGGTATATCAGAAAGAGCATGAGAGTAGGATAGACGCGGTCGAAATGAGAGCTCTGTGATGTTACGCTAGTAGACCTCATTTGTACGCTAATCTTAAACCTCACCACCTATCACCAAGGAAGAGGTGGTAAAACATGCCAAACAAACCTCAAGTGATTAAAGGATTAAATCATATCATTAAGAAATAAATTAAGAAAATACAACACCACATCTAAGCAAAAACATTATTTATGCTTCGCAGCTGACGGAAAATAATCACTGTAGACATTAATATGATTGAAAATTAATATTAACCAACACTTGTCCGTTTTTTACAAATAGCTTTTTATTGATTGTAAGTCAACCAGATTTTTTTTCAGTGTTTTAATGCTTTTTTAAAAACACAAGCGGGTTCGAAAGTCAGAGAACTTTCGAACCCGCTTGTACAGAACATACAAAATCTTTAGTAGCTACAAAAGCAAAGAAACTTTTATCAAATTGAACTCTACAATTTTAGAGTTAAATGAAATAAATAATAATAGTACATATGTATGTCAAGGACCACTTTGAAGAGGAGTTGACTTGAACTCCCTTATTGACGGATAGGTTAACATATATGGTACACCTAAATCCATCAACCAACCATGAGGCTCGAGTTCCATTCCTGACAGGGGCATTTGTGTAATAAAATATCTGTATTTCCAGGGCTAAGTGTTAATTAATTTTATGCTGGTATCTATTTAACTTTCATTAACTATTAGTTTCATTGTCATACAACAATAGAACTTGCATACTATGGGGTAAATTAGTGTAATTTTTCCAGGGATACTATTTCATTATCTTAAAACTAGATGGTTCAAAACTTTTATTATTTTCAAACACATACAAATTCCTCAAATGGTTGGAGTATGTAAAACATTTTAACACTTTTTGAGATTAAAAATAAATGTTTTATTGAAATGGACCAACTTGCAATACTTGTTAAATTACAATTGGGCTGGAGTTGCATTCACACAAAATTGTGGGCTACAGACATTAGATAAAGAATAAGAAAACATAGACTTACTTGAAATATATGAGCAGCGAATTCTCTTATCCCACATGGATTCAACCTGTTTGACTCGTCTGTACAGTAGTAATCTAAATAAAACCAATGTGCAAGCTCTATTTGAAAACATATTCGTACTAGATTACCTCTGTCTTCCTGAGGCAAATTTATAATAAAACGACTGTGGAGAAAAAAACATTCAAATTTTAGTGTTAGCAACCTACCTTCATGAAATAAGAGTAAGTAATATATAATAATAATAATCATCAAGTCGTAAGATTTGTAAATATAGAAAGTATAGTTACAGATTAATTTTACAAAATTTTTTTAATACAACAAACCTGCATAAATCATCCAGAATATCGATAGGTATGGAATGTTTTTGTTGTAAAGTCGAAGCAGCCATGTTTACAGTTTACACTTGTACAATTTGTTTTAAATTATAAAATGTGAACAACAAATTGTGAAAAACTTAAATCTTAATGCAGATCAATATTCCACATTAGTAGCACAATCAAAGGGAATATAATCAGCACAAGTGCTTTTGCGTTCGACAAAAATAAAAAACAAAAATGTTCGTTTCTTTTCTTTTTGTTTGTTGTCTACACCCTGGGGGGCACAGACCAATTAGAGTACTACTCTAGTATAAGTGTATAGTCTATGATACAGACTGCTATTTGGGAAACAAATATTTTTGCCATTACGGGTCAAAGCTGAAAATACACGACAGTTTCTTTTTTTATGCAATGGGAATTTCTAAAGACAAGAAAGCATGGCACGTTATGCCTCACTTTGAATTTTGTAGAATACACATCCACCATACTTTAATTTTTTTGTTTTGGAAACAAACAGTTAATTTCGTAATGTACGTAAAACGAAGTAGATATATGTTCAGACGTTTGTTTTTAAGCATTTTTAAAGTTTTCAAATATTTCACTTTTGCACATTAAGTAATACACGATTTTGTAGAAGGAAAACATCTCTGTCCTTTACAATTTTCTTATTACACTGCTACAATTTATTATTTAGAACCTTATCAAATAGGAAAAAAAATAGGGAATGGTCGGATTGTTCTTCTTTATACTCGTCACTATTAATAAATTTAAATTAATACTTAGAAATTACAGCAAATTTTATAGAAGAGAAAAGATTATTTTTATGTGCATTATTTTCCAAGTATTCATTTGTATCGTTAACAATTGTACCGAAATACCTAACTACACCTTAGGATGGGTAGTTTAGTTGGTTCTTGCCATCAGTATATTCTTATTGAACTATCCAGTCATGGACACTGCTGGTATTAAGTCGAATTGGGCTGTGCCTACAATTTGGTCACTCACTTATTTTCAAAATTTTTAGTATTTCATAAACAACCCATCCTGCAGTGTAAGCACGAGAATGAACATTCACCTGTTCTGTTGGGGCCTGTTCTAACACCATTTTCATATTTTTCTGAAGCGGTGAGCCGGATTCGCCGCATCTATTATTTCGAAGCAACG
>NJDC01007839.1:14227-29069 GCA_002245475.1 Calephelis virginiensis | reverse complement strand
TGTTGGCTGCATTGATTGTACCCATGTTCCCATAAAAAGTCCTACAAGACAATATGATGAAACATATAGAAACAGGAAAGGCGAATTTTCTATAAATGTGCAATTGGTATGTGGCCCTGATATGGAAATTATGATGTTGTGGCAAAGTGACCTGGTTCAGTACACGATTCACGGATTTTTGCAAATAGCAGATGCTGTATACGTTTCGAAGAGGGAGGCAAGCAATCCTTCTTGGTGACTGTGGGTATGCACAAACAACATACATGTTCACACCTGTGCTCAATCCACAAACGGAAGCAGATAAAAGATATAACAGAGCCCATATAAGGACAAAAAATATCATAGAAAGACTTAATGGTGTTCTAAAACGACGGTTGCATGTCTTTCTAGAAAATTACATAACAAAATTGAAAATATTCCTAATATTATAGTTGTTTGTGCAATACTTCGCATTATTAGCATAATGTGTAAAGAAGACATGTCTATAGAAGACAGAGTTGAAAATGATGTTCCTGTAGTTATAGTGCCAGACAGTACAAGGGGTAGCCTTAAAAGAATTGCATTTATTTCTAGGCATTTTAATTAAAACACTTTTATATTATACTAGCTGCTACCTGCGGCTTCGCCCGCGTTTTCACAGAAACCCGGTGTGCGATCGGGATTAAAAATATCCTATATGTTAATCCAGGTCACAATCTATCTGTCTTCCAAATTTCAGACAAATCCGTTTAGCCATTCGAGCGTGAAAGAGTAACAAACATCCATACATCCATACTTACAAACTTTCGCATTTATAATATTAATAGGATATTTTCAATTTTAGTTTATATTTGTATGTTTTAAATTGTAGTCAAAAACTTGTTATCATTTTATCAAAATTTTCGCTTCACTATATACATATTATCAAAAAACTATTTTTGCCTATGCAGTAATCATCGACCATACATCCCAATAGACGCCTATTCTTAATAATTTTGCTTTGAAACAAGTCTGGCAAACAGCTGAGGTACGGGGAAGCGAGGAACTGCTTTCTTATTGGCCCTTCTTCTTCTTTCTTTAGGTTTTGGCCTTCACGTTAGTATTTTGCCATTAGTCAAGTAGTAATTTGCATTAAATTTTATATCAATTTCAATTAATTTTAATTAGTCATCAGTCATAAGTCGTCAGTAAGTCATGTCAGGCTCTTGGGTAAAACGGTGGCCTTTTTACACAAGCTCATGTAATGAGTTTTGGCGGCAACGAGGAAATATACGATACGCTAATTTCTTCATGATTATTTCATTTGTGCACTTTCACTGAACAAAATTGTACAAAATGCCATCAAAATTGACTAATTTCACTCAATATTAACACGAAATTCAATAATTATGAAAAAACATCGACCATCTTTTCTCTCGATGGCGCCAAAACTCTTTATTGGCCCTTGCAATGACGACACGTCATATTCTTTCTTTCTTTAGGTTTTGGCCTTCACGTTAGTATTTAGCCATTAGTCAAGTAGTAATTTGCATCAAATTTTATATCAATTTCAATTAATTTTAATTAGTCATCAGTCATAAGTCGTCAGTAAGTCATGTCAGGCTCTTGGGTAAAACGGTGGCCTTTTTACACAAGCTCATGTTATGAGTTTTGGCGGCAACGAGGAAATATACGATACACAAATTTATTCATGATTATTTCATTTGTGCACTTTCACTAAACAAAATTGTAAAAAATGCCACCAAAATTGACTAATTTCACTCAATATTAACACGAAATTCAATAATTATGAAAAAACTTCGACCATCTTTTCTCTCGATGGCGCCAAAACTCACACGTCATATTCATAAACAGATATGTAATATTAGGGATGAGACATATTTAATGAACAATATATTTTATCGATATGCCTTTTATTTTATGAAGTACGACATTGTAACCGATTATATCGCATTTTGTTATTGCACGTCACATTGCAGCTATGCAACTCAACGTCTCAAGGTCACACATTTTTGCGGTTGAGAGTGATATCCGTACTTGAATATGTGACGTCCTTACATTTGTAATTGGCTTTTTGTAGGGGAGGAACATAAGTCGAATATTTTTAATGTAATACATTTATTTAATCAAAGTATGAACCATTGTTTCCTATGCACATTTGCCATCTCATAGATAATTCATTGATCCCTCTACTAAAAAACCATTCGAATGGGAATCAATAAAATCTTTGGACGTGGTTTGGACTGCCCCATTAAAAGTAAATTTTTCGAAAAAAAAGTAGTAATCGATTGGAGTTAAGTTCAGGTATGTTTTTTACATTCCAATTAATGCTCTTCTAATTGAGAAGCCGTCTGTTGTGCAGTATGTGGTCTAGCATTGTCATAAAGCAGCAGTGGCAGAAAGTGTATAAAACAATCTTCTGCAAAATGTTGAGATTTAATTTACTGTTTTTGGAATTTGGAATTGGGAAACCAATTCTCTCGTCTGGTTTTTTTAAACCAAATTAGTTTTTTTTATTTTATGATCTTGTGGATACCTGATATAAAAGACATACTCATCAAATTGTGTTTATTAATTCGAGTAATTCCCACTAAAATACTGTAAAGAAAAAGAAAGAAAAGAAAGAAAAAACATTTATTTGCGGAATATGAGTGTTACAAAGATGTTACAAAATTATTTAAGCGTTCCTACATATTCTACCAACTTGTGGTGTGCAAATATTTTAATATATTTTTAATTATTTATTCACGATTTACTATTTACACACTGTTTTTTGTTTGTTTTGAGATTACATGATTATTTATTAATACATACAATTTTTAGAATGTAAATTAATTTATCTCTGTCTACCGTAAACTACCACCGTTTCCAAACCTAGCCAGACAGGAGAAGAAACGGCGAAACAAACTCCTGCGCACCCAATATTCTGCAATTAAATTAATCACATTAGAAATACTGTATTATTTATTCTTATCTGCAAGAAAATCTTTGACATTATAATAATTTTTCTCTGAAAGTAAGTTGAATACCTTTTTTCGAAATCTGTTTAAGATTACCAGGAATTTGGTTGTATATACGAATGGACATGCAATACACGCTATTTTTGTAAATGTTGAGTTTCTGGTGAGGCACATGTAGTTTCTCACTATTTCTAAAATGAGACAAACCTAGGACATCAGCATTTGTATGAAACAAATAATGATGTTTTTTTACAAATACACATACAGCCAATATATATAAGAAAATTAAAGACAATATTTTAAGTCACTTAAAAAGTGGCTTGCATGAATGCAATTGACACTACATATAGCACGTATACACTTCTTCTGAACTCTAAAAAGTCAAGTTAATTCTACAGAATTCCCCCAAATAGGAATACCATACTGCAAAACGGAAGAAACATACCCATGATAAGCTAACAGAGATGCTTTTAATCCTGACACTTCTCTAATTCTTCTTAATACATATACAAACCTATCGATTTTATTGCAAAGTAAATCAATATGCGATTTCCAGTTACAATATTTATCGATTTTTATTTCTAGGAATTTAGTACAATCTACATTCTCAATATTAGTATTATTTAAAATCACATCTATTTTTTTTAGTATCTCTATAATGTGTTTGAAATTCAACTAATTTTGTCTTCGTAAGATTTATTTTTAGATTATTTTCATTCAACCATTCTGTCACTTTAGTCAAAGTTTTACTTCTTTCTTCATGTAAATCGTTTTGATTTTTGCTCTTGATGAGAAGTGTAGTATCATCAGCAAACAAAATTGAATCATAACTGATAGCATCAAGCAAATCGTTTATGTAAATTATAAAAAGTAATGGCCCTAAAACACTACCGTGTGGTACACTACAGTCATTAATAAGATAACTTGAAGTATAGACTTTGTTGCGTTTTCCACTTACTTTTTGCAAGCAACACATTGCTTTCAATTCTCTATATAGCTTTTAAACCATTCTAATGAATTACCTCTAATACCATATCTCTCAAGTTTCGTTAACAAAATTTTATGTGATAGTATATACATATTTATGTGATAGTAATAAATATATATATAGTGTGAACAAATTAGTTTTAAAATTGTCCCAGCCCTTTGAAAGTTTTATGACATGCTGACTCCAACATCGCCTATCGGAACCAGTCTTGAATTTATATCACCCAGATAACCACCTAATGGCTAATGCACTTAAAAGAGTTCAATTAATTCGGCTCAACTATTTATGAGTTATTCAATGATAAATAACGGCACCTTCTTCCGTGTTTAGATAGAAGTTCAGTTTTCCATCATGTTGGTTCGAGTACAGGCGAGCACAGGTAAAACAGGTAATTGTCAACAAGATCACTGATGAAAGAGTGGTGTGCAGCAACTTCCCTGGGTAGTTAGCCACCGTTTTACCCATTCCTGCCGCTATAATGACAGTGACACATTCCGATTCGGAGAGTAGGGAAGCCAGTAGATTTTCACAATAGGCCTTACATTCCGACCATAGGACAGCAACGCACCAGTAACATCAATGGTGTCTATAGACCATGATTATCTGTTACCATTAAGAGAGCCGTGTGCTTGTTCGCTGATTTCTCACATGAAAAAGAGTAACTATCCCGAGGCCAACTCAAGAGTACACAGTGTAAGAAGTTTTTAATTGTTTCTGTCAGTGCAGAAATTTATTGATAAAATACATAAATACGTACATACAATACCGGTACAAGATCGGTATCCAATTCGGGATAAATAAATAAAAATATCGATGAAATAGATTTGCACATTAGTCCATCACTGGCTGTATGCAAACGAAAGTGATAGCTTGAAAATCACATGTGTAAGAAAGGGATATAAACTCGCACCTAACAATGACTGACCAGTATATGATGAACTCCGATAAACATCAAATAATTCAAAATGTAATTATGAATGTTATTATTTTTAATTAACCTACGGAAAGTTGTACCATCTTTTCGGTAATTTGAAGTGCGGCTGTCTTTACCGTACCTACCAATTAAATGAACAAACAGTCATTTTATATCTATTTATTTTATTTTATACACAAAAACGCGACAACGTTTACAGGTCACAAACCTGGTCGATACTGTTCATATCTTTTTAAGCAATAACCTACATTAGAACAATTACACTTATGTGTTGACAGAACCGTGTTGCCTTATATGCGGCGTCTATTGGGATGTATGGTCGATGGCAGTAATTTACCAATGGGTCAAATAGTTATTCTTATCTATAGTTTAATGTCTTACTTAATTATAACTTAATAATAATAGAGCTATTCATAATTGATTCGAGATTACCCCACAGAAATTATTATCTTCACTAGTAATAGTTTCTATACTTGTTATCGTCGGTGCTTGGTGAAATTCCATTATTGAAACAAATTATAATTATTAATTATTAAACACTTGTACTTTCCACAATATGTCTTTATTATTATATTTTAGCCAACCGGTTTCATCAGGGCTATAACATTATAGTGATGCTTGAATAGTGAAAACCGTTGGCAAAAATATAATAATAAAAAATATATTGTGGAATGTGCGAGTGTAGTTAATAAATTGTTTCATAATTGTGAATGTTCAATCTATTTCATCTCACAAGAATGGTAATTTTAAAATACAGCTATGGTAGGTACAAAATATGCAAGTACTTAAGTAGGTATAATTTTAAAAATGTAATATAGGTATGACACATATTTAAAATTTCAAAAATGTATTAGATTTAAGTTGTGTGGTAAGGGTTATTACAAGATTTCAGAATATGTAGAAGACAGAATGCTTGGAATTAACTGCTCCTCATAACAATCTCGATAAAATGTACTTAATTTATAGTTATAAGAAAAAATACAAGCCCACTGAGTTTCTCTCGCTGGATCTTCTCAGTCAGTGGCCACGTTCCGATCCAGTGGTAGTTTTTAGATTTACGTCACTAGATTATTTGTAAGATCCAAATGAATTAAATATATTTTATAATTATCGCCCATAACCAATCCTGTGCAATTTTGGTTTTATTAGAAAATTTAAAAAAACACAATTTTTTGTTGTTCACCTGAGAACCCAGTACCTCTTCGAGTCAAGAGTCCGGACCATGAGACAAAAGATGCGACAATATTTTTAAAACTTTGCCTTTGTTCCAGCAGCAAAAAATAAAATGGCTAAGTCGAAAAACTATTTAGAAAGCTGAGCAGCAACTTGCCTATCTAGATAACACCAAACCAGTGGGACTATTCCATATCTTTTTAGTGATGATTACTACAAAGTGTACATCAAATAGCTGTCCAAAGACGTGTTATGTATTTGCTATCTCCATTGTATTTCTGTTGGTCACAGGAGATAGCAAATACGAAACACGTAATTTTATGTACATTTTTTCAGTGATCATCAATAAAAAGATACAGAATCAGGGGACAGATAGTGAAATTTATTTATGAGCCGATATTTAAATTTATTTTTTGTGAAGTTTGTTTAACGGGGTTAATCAAGCTTCACAAAAAAATAATTTAAATAAACTGAGGGGTAGGGAAAGGCAGAAAGTATTGAGTGCCAAAGATCATAATCCTGGCAGACCCGACTGGCTTCCTCCAAATCTAACAAAATCAAATTGAAAAAAAATATGTTAACCCATATGTGTGTCTGTCCTTTGTAAAGTTTGGTGCTGGCATATAATATATTGTGTGTGTGTTTTTTTAGGTAGCTCAAAATCTTCAGATGAAGTAAAATATTTACTGTGTCGTGTTCCCGTACCTGACATTGGCTAAATAAGTCGTAAAAAACGATTGAAAGCCATATTTATAAAAGAAGAAGAAGAAGAAGAGTGTCTGATACGAACTGGGGGGTGATTATGTATCTCAGTTGTCAACTCAAACTGTAAAAGTGTACATCAAATGACGTCATTTGTGTTTGCTATCTCTATTGTATTTCTGTTGGTCACTAGAGATAGCAAATACAAAACACGTCATTTGACAGCGATTCGATGTACACCCATCCATATTGAGTTGGTAACTGAGTTACATAATCACCTCCCTGATGCTTGCAGCACCAAAGTGAAAACCTGCTGAAGCTGCACTTTGCTTAAGCGTATGATAAATGTACGTGTTGAGCTCGTACATTAACACTACAAAAGAAAAATAACGCCAAGAATTAAGATGACTCTTATAGACTCTTTTCTCTTTTCAAGACTCTTTATATGTACATATTTAAGGAGTTTACAGTCTGAGGACCCCATTAACAACCGTAGTAATTTAGTAATTAAATTCCATTAGTACCGTGAAACCTGCTTACTTTGCTACTTTTTCATGTGTCAAAGAGTTTCATTCGCTTGAAAAAACATAATTATTTAAAAACACTAGCTGCTACCTGCGGCTTCGCCCGCGTTTTCACAGAAACCCGGTGTGCGATCGGGATTAAAAATAGCCTATATGTTAATCCAGGTCACAATCTATCTATCTTCCAAATTTCAGACAAATCCGTTCAGCCATTCGGGCGTGAAAGAGTAACAAACATCCATACATCCATACTTACAAACTTTCGCTTTTATAATATTAATAGGACAAACTAGGCCCAGACGTAGTAAATTTCATAAAAATTCAAATGATTACTAAGTATCTATTTCAGTTTTGTAAATTATAATATTTTAAGCATAAAATATAATATGGCAAAGTCATTAGCGATTTCTGGTAAATTTGCCATATGAAAATAAAAATGAAATTTTTGGAGTTTATGGTGTTAAAAAGTAACATATTTGCACTCTGTCTGTAACCAGTAAAATAAAAGTGAAACTTTTTAATATTTAGCTCTGGCAATTTAACTGTCTAAGAAGGTGGCAAATTCACCAACATTTCAAAATATTTCATAGTAAGAAGCACAGAACAATATTACTCACAGAGAAGAATTGTACCTACATATACAATAAATGCAACCATAGCCTTACACAGCTACGAGACAGTGGCGCCCCGTAGGTATAGCAAACAAAAACTACTAGGAACGGGTTTTTTTATATTTAATATTTAATTACTTTTTAATTTCTTGATAAAAAAAAACAAATTGCCACTAAAATTTAAAAAAACACAAAATTGTTTATTCAACTTACAAATACACTTGTAAACGCAAGGGGTACAATAACATTACAATAATTAGAAATTTTAGGGGCAACTCAATTTCATATCAAATAAGGCAATTATATCATGCATAGAAAATAACAAGCAAAACAGAAATTGTTTTTATAACATTTTAATTCTTAATTTTTTACATTTCATTAATAGTTGTTTTTGATGCAAATGCAAGAAAACAGTAAGAATAGGTTAAGAAAACTGTTATAAATCACATTCATGTCTTCATTTGGCATTTTTTTATAATCGTTTACGGACATTTTAAACAAAATTCACCAATTTCACCATTTTTTAAAATCACTAGCAAGTTAACCTAAAAAGTTTCGAAGTTAACTTTACTACGTCGAACGTCCTTTTTTAAAAATATAAACACTTGAGACCAGTAAAAACACCGTAATCTTTAAATTGGAATGATGCGGCGAAATCACAACTCACTTAACACAAAATATCGTCACGAATCAATTAATGTATTTATAATCATGGCGGCTTCGGGTTTCTAACAAACTCGCAGGCCAGTGTGAACGGTTATTCCACATAAATAATAAGAAAAATCAGCAATTCCCTTATTAATTGATTAATGAGCTATTTATTAAAATATAACGTATATGTTATAAATAGCAATATTTTAATAACACATGTATATAATTTTTTTAGTAGTGCAGCCTATATCAGCACACCCACATGCAAACATTTTGTATGTGTTAAGTGCGAAAATACGTCTATACGAGACACAGGAGCCTGGTAAGAAGGTAGACCATAGATGTAGAATGAGGTAGACAGAGTAACCTTTGTCTACCACAGACTAATATAGATGCTACTACGTAGTAAGAAGTAGTTAGGGTTAGGGTTGTCAAATAAAAAAGTTTTATTAGGTAGTAGAAAAAACTATGTAAAAAAACATTCAACTTTTTATTAAGATCAACACACACTATTATTCTTTGTAAATATGTATTAATTATTAGTTTGTTAATTAGGATACTTAACTTCAAGTTAGTTTCTTAACTTGAAGTAGGTATTTTACTTAACAAAACAAAAATATTATAAATTAACTATTTATACTAAAGCAAAGGAAGTCTTTATTTCTTTTTTAATTATTTAAATAAATATACATGGAACATAATTTAGCATATTCCGTCGCTAATGTTTACATGGCAGTCAGAGATATACATAAATAATTATGTACCTATCTATAACAAATCAAACTATAAAAAAAGTGTAATAGAAACTATTGTTAAATTTTAACGCTACACTGTATTTACGCAAATAACTAAATCACTTCACATGTTTAATTATTCTAACCCAAAACAAAAATTACTTTTTAAATTACCCACCACCTACCTTACCTTACCGTACCTTATGTAAAAAATCCGTCATTCAAGCACATGCACTATGCATTTGCTTTTGAGGCAGCCCTAACCTCCAACAAAACATGGCAAAGTCACCATCACGGAGGTTGTGATAGGCGTTGTTGAATTTACCAACACCTATTCTGAACTATGTAGCACAGTAAATCAGCTTTTATTTAGTTAAAGAAGATTATGCTAACTTAATGTCAAAAAAGTACTTCCGTAGGCCATGTTTTTCCTGTAAAAGTACCGGACCACTAAGTTTTATGTCACCAACATTGGAAAAAGTAACCACAGAGTAAAGTAAGCATATGGAAAAAAGTAACCGCCGAAAATGACATGTCAAAAACAAGCTGGGCTGCTACATCTCCTTAGGTGTTGCCAATTAACTCATAAAATTTACTATAAAGGTATTTACATTAGGTGTTACTTACAAATATGACAAAAAACTGTTATTAAGATGTTACTACACAATTACTCTCAAAAGTTGGATATAGCAAACTTAGCAACCGTTGGCAAAGTTACCAGGCTTTACGCTATTGTCTAAACTTTAACTATTTTTTAAAATTAGTACTTACAAAATCACGACGATATAGTTACAGATCTAAATTTTTTAAGGTCCATGGTTATAGTTCAAACTACAGTTAGTCACACTAGATGATCCTAAGCTGTGAAGAGGCTGGCTTGGTTTTGTAATTATTTATATTATAATTTATTCAAAAATAAATATACAAATTTTATTCAAAAATTATTCAATTTCATGTTTACATTGAAAGTGCACAATTGAAATAATCATGAAGAAATAAATGTGTCGTGTCTTTCCTCGCCACCGCCAAATCTCACTGGATGAGCTTGAGTCACGAAGCCAACGCTTTACTCCAGACCCTGACATGACTTTATATAGGGACTTATGACTGTTATTAAGACTCAATTATTACGAACAGGGCCTAAAAGTAGCCTTTGCCCCACAAAAGGGGCAAATTAGCTAATAATTAATAAGAATAAGTTGGCGGGAACGGGCGGAGGGGGGAGACTCGCTTTTTTTGGCGCAACTTTCATATAAAAAATGAAAAAAAAAATAAGTTTGCTATGTTTTTTATTCGCCCAAATCATATGGCACTAGTTGCCATAGATCTGAATGCCTTTATACTTACTTTCAAATTGTACGGGTTATACTTTTTCAAGTAAACTTCATACAAAATTCGGGTTTGCTATGTATCTATGGAAGTCCCGCCTCTTATTGCGTAGTATTTATATACTCTTTGGTGCCCTCCAATCTCTAAGATAAAAATGTGTAATAGAATGTAAAAATAAAAATTAATTAAGGTGTAAATATTACTAAGTTGTGTGTAAATGTGATTTAGTAAATAAACTTCACTAGTGAAATACTATTGTAGTGTTTTATCACGACAAAAGAGGCAGAGGCCTTAACAAGAAAGAAAATTTAAGATGAAAATAGAAAAAGAAACGAAATATAAGACTATAATAAAATATTGTGGTCAAAGAAAAGATTAATAAAAATACTTCATACATTGTCGTAGAAGTTTTGTCGCCACCGTGAAAGAAAATGATTTTGGTGTTCAGAAATTTAGTTTTATAATTTGTGTAAATAATCGTAATTCAAGGCTATGACGTATGGTATTATAAAATATATTGCTTAGTACACACATCAACACTGTCTAGGCATATTTCGTTTAAAATGTCTTTAACTCGAAAAATACTGGCCAGGTTTTAAAATCATTTGATGAAAAACCATAGAATATTATGTAAATCTTTTTGGACGTTTTTAAATTTATATTAAAAACAAACTGAAGAAGCAAAATATTAAAGGATTGCGCGAGTTTTGGCGCCATCGAGAGAAAAGATGGTTGAAATTTTTTTCATAATTATTGAATTTCGTGTTAATATTGAGTGAAATTAGTCAATTTTAGTGGCATTTTGTACAATTTTGTTCAGTGAAAGTGCACAAATGAAATAATCATGAAGAAATTAGCGTATCGTATATTTCCTCGTTGCCGCCAAAACTCATTACATGAGCTTGTGTAAAAAGGCCACCGTTTTACCCAAGAGCCTGACATGACTTATTGACGACTTATGACTGATGACTAATTAAAATTAATTGAAATTGATATAAAATTTGATGCAAATTACTACTTGACTAATGGCTAAATACTAACGTGAAGGCCAAAACCTAAAGAAAGAAGAAGAAGAAGAATTGCGCCCATTTGGACGGGCCGGAACGGGGTGCACCGCAGCGCAATAATCCGCTTAGATAATGCTTACATACATTTTGTATGCAGCAACGCCCATAAACAATTGTCAAAAATAACACACATTATATAAAAAAAAATTGAAGGATGTCTATTAAACTTGATTTAGGTACTGTACCAAAAATTATCGTTTAGAAAAGTTTAAGAATTGCGGATTGGCAAGCTTATTCCTTAACTGACGATAACGATGATACAGTATATTTTTTATTCAAAATTACATTTGGTTTTATGATAATATGCAAATTTTTAAAAAAAATTGACAATACCCGATATCGTATACGTGCACTCAACGATCGTAAATATGACAACGACGTTAAAGAACAAATAAAAATTAAAACTTATTTAAAACAATGGTGGTGATTCTGCGGTTCACAAACTAAACTTATTTTAGATGCATGCTATCTTTCTCAAATAAAACAAAAACCAAAGAGATGGAACAGTTTAGACGTGTCAGATTAGTGCGGACATGTCTAATCGTGATGTTTTTAATCAACGTTTTCCGAATAATACGTTAAACGTCTGTAGAAATGACGCGAACGGTCTAATTTGACAGCACTAAAAGTGTTCTGTCTCCTTCTGTTACTTTAGTTGAAAGAAGACAGGGATAACTTAAAATTAGTTTAGTGAGTGCGCAACAAAATTACCACCAATATCGAGTTTTCATCATTAACTAACAAAATATCGATATATTGTATCGATATTTTGAAATAGAAATATCGATTTTGCGATATATCGATAATTTATCAACAGCCCTAAGTTCAAAATCAAAACGTGATCAAAACAAAATTTGAATTTGAAAACTGAAACTGCTTTCCCAAATTAAATATCGAATAAATATATTGATAAATATCGAAGAAACTTCACTTTTAACTTGATTAATCTAATAACCACCTACGTTATTCGCAAATGAAACACAAACTGAATTTGATAGAAGCAAGAAGTTAAGAACAATATAAGTTGAATTCGTTGAATTTGTGCTTTTTGAGGCCAAAGCGTAATATTAAGCATTGTTTTTTTTAAATCTATGTTTGCTACTCAGACTAATAAAAAGTTGTTATTTGTGTCTTGAATTTGGTATCTTACAAATAGTAAACCCATGAAATATAAAAATGTCTAATGCTTCAATAAATTCATCAAGACGAGGAGACCAAGAGGTAAGAAGTACAAACATTAAACTGTTTAATGACATTGCAAGATAAACAAGCCGACGGACTTCCTGATGGTAAGAAATCCACGTGGAAAACTGAAGATGGGATGTTAGCCCTCAAACATAAGAATGTTTACTGGCTACCTTATTATCCTAAGTCGTTAGCACTGATGTTATGGCGGCAGGAATAGGTAAGGCGGTGGTACCAATCCGTGCGAGTGGCTGCAAAACTACCACCTAATAGGATGTCACGGTGTTGGTAACGGTAAGCCTATGCTCGCCTTTTACGAGCTGCCTGGCAGGAAGGCAGATGGTCTATTCTGCTAAGGAGCCCGGTCCAAAATGGTTTAAATATACCATTTTAATTTTAACTTTTTTCCATGTTAGGGATTAAACTTCGAATTTCAAAAAAAACAAAAAAGTATAAGTAGGTGCCTAACTACTTACCTCAGACAGGATTTAAACATGGACAGTCAAAGGCCATGGATTCAAATCCCATGTGTGGTGAAGATTTTTCTTTGTTAAAAAATATATAAGAGACTTCAACCATATTAAAATTGTACATAGTAATCCAAGACTGTCTCCTTCGAGCTGGTTACAAGAAAGGGTTATGCTCCAATACATTTACACCAGAACATTATTTGATGGAATTGATATATAAATTTATTAATGGATTTTGTATGATTTGTATCAATAGCCCAAGTTTTCTTCAAAATTTGAATTTAAAAAAATGTAATCATACATGACTGTTTTCACTCGCAATTTAATTTTATAACATAGCAATATTATCCATTTTTGCAAGGCAAAAGGGCGGTAAGACTTGCTTTATTCCAATGAATTTTTACAGTAAACTAGCTGCCTGCTCAGGCTTAGCTTGGATGTTAAATTTCTGATCATAAATTGAGATGTTAAGTTATCCTATCTTTCAGGTTGGATCAAACTGCATACAAAGTGCAAATTTGATTGAAATTTGTTAAGTAGTTTAGGAGTCCATTGTGGACAAACAACATGACACATAATTGTATTAAGATTAGTAAATTGATATGTAGAAATTACTTTTATAACTTTGTTTTCGTTTCAGAAAATACATTCAGATATTTTACAAGAATTGGAATCAATAAAAGCTCTGAACAACACTCTTCGAACATATTTGGAACAACTCCGTTTCTTTAAAAAGAATATTCAAACAACAAATGAAAACTGTCAACAACTAAACAGTATTAACACACAATGGATTGAAATTTTAAATTTGATGAATAATAATAGTAATAGTTAAGCAATTGTTGATTAATTTATTTAAGTATCTTCACGCCTATACCCTCGAAGGGTATTGACTAGCTGAAGACACTAGATCCCACAATGTGATATGTATCTCCTATTGCCAACCAGTCATATATTGAATCATGGGCAACTTTAATTTTATTAGAAAATTGAAAACGAACCTCCATTTTCCAAGTTTTGTTTGTTGCCTGACCTGGTTATCAAACCCGGGACCTTAAGAAGTCATATCCAATACCAGACTGTTAGACCTCAGAGGCGAATAATAATTGAATAATTAGTATACACCAAATTCATTTGCCATGGTAATTGTAAAAGAATATAATTAAAGTATACTGGTCACCTATGGACATCATAACAAAGTAACATTTAAACACAACTTAAATTACAGATTTCAATAGAAAACAGATTGTGAAAATTTATAAATGAAATCTTATGGAGTTGTAAGTAGAAAACAATTCCGGTACGGTTGGTGTCTCAGAGGAAAAATAGCATGAAACACCTTAGTTTTCATTAGAGATGCTAAAAAGTAAATACTTTCAGTTAACCATTCTACCTTAATAACAATGTAAACTAATAATAAAATTATTAGAAGAAGGCGTTACTTTGCGGAAATCCATACTTAAATCTAAATAAAATTATTATTTAATTTGCAATTTTCCGCCAAAAAATGTATACGTATTATTGCGTAACAAAAC
>NJDC01007831.1:97461-110552 GCA_002245475.1 Calephelis virginiensis | reverse complement strand
GCAAGAATCGAATATGGGTAAAATGGGTTATTATTAACAATATCACTGGTGGTAGAATGCCATACAGCAATGTGTCCGGGAGAGATCCATGGTCATCATCATCCTATTCCTGCCAACGTAATGACAATGTCATGTTCCGGTTCGGAGAGTAGGGTAGCCGATAGACTTGTACAGTAGGTCTAACAACTTGTCCACAGGACAGCGACGCACCTTTAACTGTTATGGTGTATAGTTAACGCTAACTGATCCCGTAAAAAAACGTAAAAACTTGAATATTAACGTTATTTTTTTTTGATATTTTGGAATGGCTAAGGAATAATTTTACACGAATTGCTTTAATTATCAGTATGAAAGGACTATCATTTATATGGTAGAATACAATATTCATTTATTGCGCTATCGTACACAAACATGACAACACGAAGCGCCTTGCGCCGTCTTACAAATTTTTGTCTTACGAATAAGGTCACGTGCCCTGAAGCGAGTTTAGAAGTTTTTTTTATGACGTTAAATTTTTATGAAATTTAATTCATTCCATTCCAAAAAAAGTGAGTAACGCCGCTAGAGAAGTTTTCACTTCAAAAATTGAACAGCTGTTACTTAGAATTCTATTAAGAAAAGTTATAGAAAAAATAAGAAAATCAAAAACAATATCAGAGGGTGAATGTTATTCTTAACTTTAGGCTTTGAATAATAATAATACCGAATACGCTCAGTGCCGGCCCCAGCCTTTGATCAGGGTAGAAATTTTCTTTCAGCGCTCCTTTGTCAGCACTTTCACATAACATAAACTGTTCTTTGTCTTTATGCTAAAAAATATAACTATTTTTTGGAATAAATCTATTCTAAACGTCAATATGAATTTAAATTACAATTATTGTTTTTTTAGCGCCACTTGCTCAGTGACACCGAGAGCGACCACTCTTCTTTCTCTTCGCTAGGCTAAAAAGTCCTTTATAATCGTATCCAGTATATTCAGTGACCCTGAATTTACTGGATACGATTATAAAGAACTTTTTTGAAACTTTTAACCGTTACTTAACGTTAACTCTCATTCTGGCGGCTATACTGCAATGACGTTTCAATAGAAATAAGCTCGACCGCCTCTTGGTCAAGGTTCGATTTCCGACAGGGACTGGTATTTTTGTGATGAACATTTAGATGTCTACATTTTCGGGTCTGGGTGTTTATTAAATTTATTCTGGTATCTAGTTAAGTATTTCTTTGTATTAGATTCGTTGACTACCTATAATATAAGAACATAATTTGCTTACTTTAGGGTTAGATTCAAATTGTTTAACCTGTCATAAAAATAGAAAATCAGAATTTGTAACGCTGATGTATCATTGATTCTGGGTGAATTCTTTTACAATATATCTCATGACACGTGTAAATTTTCGAATACATATAACAGCTAGTGGTCGCCCGTTGGTCGAAATTCGACCATTATAAATTTTAATATCTTGTTGAAAAGAACGCCATCTTCACTTCTCAAGACCAACTACTTTGTTTCTAAACTTTTTAGTGCGCCGTCTGTGATCTTTTATCGTTATCATCAATGTATTTGTTTGCGTGTGTCAAATGCATGGTAGTGTGGGTAATGTTTTATTTATTGACTTGTACTTTATAAGCATTATTATTGAAAAATAATAGCGTTCTGCACTTCTCCTACACATAAACTATAAGTGTGCCAAATTTTATGCTCGTGCTTCCGTGCAATTTTTGTAAAAAGGGGTATAGATTTCGTTTCCCATTCGAGATTCACTGTACATAAACTATGAAACAAAATATGACCCATTAAACCATTATCTATAAGAGATTTAGGGTAGGGACGGAAGCTTATAGCCTCCTGGGAACATCCGTATCCTTTTAATGTCATTGTCATCCATTAGTAATATATTCTAAGAATCAACACACTAGTGTCACCAGATTATAATAAGTGGGTTTGTAGATTCCCGGTTCGATTATGATTTATGCAAATATGTGTCAGTTTTTGCATGTTTCCATTTTGTTTATATAACAAATTGTGGTATAACACCAAATATGATAGAAAAAAGTTGCCACGATGAATAATGAATGGAAGATAGACTGCTGGGTTTTACGGAACTATGACTAATAATTTTAGATGACAATCAAAAATGATATAAGACCCTGATAAGATTTTTGCAATCAAATATACTTTTTGCTTCCCTTGTTGGTCCGGGCTCCTTTGCAGAATGGATATTTGCCTTCCTGCTAGGCAGCTCGTAAAAGGCGAGCATAGGCTTACCGTCACTAACACCGTTACATCTGACTAGGTAGAGTTTCGCAGCGACTTGCAGGAATTGGTACGACCGCCTTACCTATTCCTGTTGCCATAACGTCATGACGTGTTCCGGTTCGAAGGGGAAGGTAGCCGGTAAATCGCTCGAGGCCTAACATCTCGGCCTCAGGTTGGCAACGCACCATAACCACCTTTGGTGTCTCTATGCGGCGGTAATTTCTTACCATCAGGAAATTTGTCTGCTTGTTTGACTTTCTCCGAACCGGAACACGTCAACAGTAAGCGCTGAGGTTATCGCGGCAGGAATATGTAAGACGGTGGTACCAATCCGGGACAGTCGCTGCGAAACTCTACCACCTAGTCAGTTGTCACGGTGTTTGCGACAGTAAGCCTATGCTCGCCTCTTACGAGCGACCTGGCAAGAAGGCAGATGGTCTATTCTGCAAAAGAACCCGGACCAAAACGGGGATTAAATATACGTCCTGATCCTGTGGCCGAGTATTTTATTTAACCTTCGTTCGCCTTTTACGAGCTGCCAGGCAGGACATCAGGTGGTATATTCTACACAGAGGACCTGGACTAACACAAATAAAATTGAAAAATAATTTTGAAAATAAAATATTTGTCAGTTTTGGTCGCGCTTTTGCTTTGTTTAAGACAGTTGTTGCCCCGGCGTTAATGGTCCCACAATAGCAATGTTTTTCGAGATAAAAACTGTGTTATTAATTTAAGATACCCTCTATGTCTTTGCCAAATTTTATAAAAATTGGTTTAGTTTTTGCGTGAAGGGGTAAAAAACAATCATACAAAATTTCGCATTTATATTAGTAGGATTTTATGTTGAACTTAGGTATATATTTCTTTTAAAACATTTCTGTTGATCTTGCAATTTTACTACTAAAATTGTTTTAAATGTTCGCTTACTTTATTATTGTAAGTAATTGAGACAATCTTGCTTCGCCATAATTACACTTGTAATGTTCTAGTAGTTTCCTAGTTAGCAGTACATGTAATAAAATCCACACTGACATTGTAAATAATAATAACCACCTCATTGGTCAAGCGTTTAGACGCAACGCCTCACCCAAACCTAACGAAAAGCTTGACTTTGATTCTCGACGAGAGTAACATTCATGTGATGAACATAAATATTGCTGAATCTGGATTTTTATCACATTTATTATTATTCATTCTGTGATCCGCAAGAGAACGAGAGTAACCAACATAGTTCAGAGAGTTAGCAAGCTGAAGTGGCAATGGGCAGGCCACATTACTCGCAGAACCGACAACCGCTGAGGAAGAAAGGTTCTCGAGTGGCGGCCCCGCACCGGAGGACGTAGTGTTTGACGACCTCCCACCGGGTGGACTGATGACTAGGTCAAAGTCGTGGTGAGTCGCTGGATACAAGCGTCTGGTGACCATGACTTGTGGCGCTCTTTAGGGGAGGCCTATGTCCAGCAGTGGACGTCCTCCGGCTGATGATGATTACTAGCTGCACCGACACACGTTATTCCATTTTAATTCATTTTTAAAATAAGGAAAAAATACAAGGCCGCTGAGTTTCTTGCCGGATCTTCTCAGTGTGAGGCCGAGTTCCGATCCAGTGGTAGATTTAGTATAATATAGACGCGCCACAAGTGCATCTTGTAGGTTAATGTGAAATAAAAATATTTTCATTTGATTTAATTATAAAGATTAATTTTAACTTTTTAACACTACAAAAAAAGGGTTTTTATAGTTGGAGCATCGGTTCACGCGTGATGCGAAGACCAAGGAAAATAGAGATTCATTTTTATATACAAGACAAGATCACGCTTATTTCAATAGTTATGTAATTAAAATACAGAGAAACTACTAAAACTTGAGTTCAATTTTAAATACGATATCATGTTAATATGCAAAACTGAAGGATTATCTTCATATCCCCGAAATCTCATCATTTGATCTAGTCTTAGTGGCAATGAGAATTGAGAAGTACCTACCTAATTAAAAAAAAATATTGGTGCTCAAATGACCGGTATCGACTAACATATAAAAAAAACAGTGGAATCTAGGATTCAGCCCCTGACAACTAAAAGAAAATGTAGAATCTATACTTGCTATCGTCGGCACTTGGTGGTATTCCATTGTATATACACGGTTTTTGGAGTTAACACTTGTACTTATCCACTGTATACTTTATTTAACACTTTCTGTTACTTTCTAGCTAACCGGTTTCACTTTTTACAGCATCATCAGGGCTTTGAAACTAAAGATAAAAACATCTAACCAATGTAACATCTAACCAATTAGGTATTGAACGTTAAATCAAAAAAGTCCTTTTTGTCCTTAGTTTCAAAGCCCTAATAATGCTATAAAAAGTGAAACCGGTTGGCTAGAAAGTACCAGAAAGTGTTAAATAAAGTTTACAGTGGATAAGTACAAGTGTTAACTCAAAAAAACGTGTAAAAAAATGTTTTTTTTTATTTTGAATAAAAAAATAACGTTGCGCGGAATTAGATATGTGCCCCATCGCACACAGGCTTGCCAACTATCACATTGTGGAACCAGGTGGGTTTCTTCAGCTAGTCGTGGGTGCCCTGGTTGTACCTCTGTCTATCTCTTCGGAAATACGGGGATTAAATAACTTTTTTAATGTAATAAATTATAGCGTCTCCTATTTTTTAGAAGCCGGTTTCTTTTTTAGAAGTAGGTATTTTCACGCCCATATCCCCGAAGGAGTAGGCAGAGGCACAACCAGGGCACCCACGACTAGCCGAAGACACTAAGTCCCACAATGTGATAGGTGGCAAGCCTATCGCCAATCGGGCACATTTCCAGTCCCGAGCAACATTTTTTTTCATTAGAAAATTGGAAAAACTCAATTTTCTTTTTTTCGAACCCGGGACCTCATGCAGTCAAGTCCAACAACTGAACCGCTAGACCACAGAGGCGAAAAATGAAAATTGTTTTGAAACGTTTGTTTGAGATTTACGCTTAAGCTTAACCAACTGGACCGATCGTGACGAAGTTTGGTGCGTGGGAGTACGTTAAATAAAAATCACTAGACAATAGAGTTTTGTCATGACGTCCCATCGAGTTTAAAGTCCAGTACGCATCATCTTCACATGTGGTATTCCTCCACAGTCCAATTCCAATAACCCACTATGGTATTTCCTCGCGGATACTTCTTGGAAAGCTTCAAGAAAATAGTGTATACATTCATACATTCACGCGCTTATGACTTATAGGTGTATAAGCATTTTTTTCTGAAATGGGTATTACTCACCAATATTCAATACTTATCTCATAGACAATAAAATGACTAACCATTGATACCAAATATTAAACCTTTGACTTGGTTCCAGTTTGCTGAGTAGAATAGACCATATGCCGCTCTACCAGAAAAGCTTCCAGCAGTAGTAGAATGCTGTGGTGCAACTTGCCCGTTAGGGATCCACTGCCTTACCTATTCCTGTTGCCATAATGACTCTGTCATGTACAGATCTGGAGAGTTAGGTAACCGGTACACTTGCACAGTGGACCCATCATCCCAGTTACAGAACAGCAACGCACCTGTGACATCTATGGTGTATATAGGCCACGGTTGTCTTTTACCGCCAGGATAGTCATGGCTTGTTATTAAACCTCTCATATAAAAAATACGGGTTGCACTCCGGGAGTGCCGCAAGAAGTGAAAACTTAAATATTAACGTTGTGCATTTTTGATATTTTGGAATGGTTAGGGAATAATTTTGCACGAATTGCTTTAATTATTATCAGTATGAAAGTACTATCATTTATGTGGTATAATACAATAGTCTTGTGCTTAATCGGACATTTTTGGATTTGCACTATAATCGTGCAATCCGTAAAATGTACTAGTACAACTTATTAGTACTATTAATAACTACCTATTAGTACTCTGTGCTAAACCATGAAACTTCAGTACGCTACCTAACAGTACGGCCCCTTCATAATTTACCTCGGCCAGTTAAAATAATATTACTTATGAATAAAACGGATAAATTTAAATGGTTTTACCTAAAGTACTTAGACAGGACCTTCGTGATGACGCTGTCATCTTTCGACTTTCGGTACGACATGAGAGCACCACTCAGGAGGAGGAAGCAGTCTGTGAATATCCAACCAGCCCGACACCACGACAGGAGAGGTGATGATACCACCTGGAATTACAATAATTCGTGAATTTTGAGAAAAAAATATACCTGAAACAGAATTCAATATCCAAAGCTTTGGTCTTTCGGCCGCACTCAGATTTTTAGACACTAATAATCTTTTAATCAGTGATTAAGTCAACTTTTACATTGATAGAAGAAGACGTTACTTTGCGGAAATCTATACTTAAGTCCAAATAAAATTATTTAATTAGCGATTTCCCGCCAAAATAAAGTTTATACGTATTATGGCGTGACAAAACAGTATCTGCTCTGATCTACCTTCGTGGAGTGCAGTGGAATTCTCCTGATTATGCTTCAGTTACAAAGCGAAACATAAGTTGAGTTTTTGTAGTGTGTGTAATGTTGGTGATAATAAAACATGTTAATGGTGTCAGTTGTGTGGAGCTGGATATATTTGGGAGTTTAAGCTTCCGGTAAGTCCAATTCATTTATAGCGCACTATTTTGCCTGTTTTATCACGCCATAATACTTGTACATTTTTTTGGCGGATTGCAAATTCAATCATTTTATTTGGATTTAACTTTTACATTTTCTTTACAAAATTGTGACTTTGTGACAGATTAAATGTTAATTGGCGTCTCTGAATTAAGCCGCTATTCTTCACCTTGTCTGCGAGAAAAAAATTCTTTCTTATATGCCAAAATTAAGACATCGTCATGTTTTATCCAGTACAGAAAGAAAAACAAGCAGGCACATTTCCTACTATACGCCTATAGAGTACAAAATTGTTTAAACTATGCATTGCCACTTCGAAGCTGGGGATAACAAACGAACCTTTGTAAGAAAGTATGTCATGCCAACTGGAAAAGATAAGATGTTCTTAATTCAAACAAGCCTTTTCGGGTCCGTCACTTTCTGTATATTCACTGTGTAATATTTATTAATAGTATTGGAAGGCAAACAAGCAGACGGATTTCCTGAAAGTAAGAAATTCACGCCGCCTAGAGCCACCAAATGTGGTAATGGTACATTGCCAACCTGAGGCTGGGATGTTAGACCTCGAGCAAAAGTAAGTTTACCGGCTACATTACCCTCCAAAGCGAAATACTTCAACAGCAAGCTCTAACGTTAAGGCGACATAATACGGCGACGGCGATGGAGTAGTTACATATCTATGCCTACCTCCATCCCTATGACAATGTCAAAATGCGTTAAAGTTTTCCCAGATTAGACATTCCGCGGCTTTACCGTGATACTTTAAATTATTACTATTTAATATTGTGCCAAAAAAGTGCCAAGTGCTAATTTCTTAAGAAGGAGTACTTGATTGCAATCGTAGTAAAGTCGTGAATGACCGTCACGGTCCCTGACCCAAAAAAAACGGATGGAAGAATGATATTATTCTTCCATCCAATTTTTATAGATAGTAAGTAAGCAGACGGTTCTCCTGATGATAAGACAAACGTTGCAGTCTATGCCTCTATAGGCATACAGTGTAATAATTTATGCTAAACTAGCTATTGCCCGCGGCGTTGCCCGCGTGGTTGATGGTCCCACAGGAACATTTTTTTGGGGATAAAAACTATCCTATGTGTTAATCCAGATTACCCTCTATGTGTATGCCAAATTTTATGAAAATCGGTTCAACATTTTTTGTGTGAAGCAGTAACAAACAAACAAACATACAAACTTTTGCATTTATAATAGTAGAATATGCAAGTTAAACGAAACACGACCCTTCAACATGAAACACGAAAATGCCCAGCCCTGGTGTAAAAGTGTGGTAGTACCAATCTAGGCAAGCTGAGGTACAATACTCTACCACATATTAGTCACAATTTTAATAGACATAGGTATTTAAGTAATATACTATACACAAAATAGCAAGAAATAAGTCATGCATATATTTGGGACAAGATAGTAAACAAGTATACGGCTCTCTTGATTGTAACCGTGGTTTATAGACACTGTAAATCGCCTCTGTGGTCTAGCGGTTCAGTTGTTGGACTTGACTGCATGAGGTCCCGGGTTCGAATCCCGAATCATCGAATGTTTTTTTCCAATTGTCTAATTAAAAAAAAAATTTGCTCGGGATAGGATATGTGCCCGGTTGGCGATAGGCTGGCCACCTATCACATTGTGCGACTTAGTATCTTCGGCTAGTCGTAGATGCCCTGGTTGTGCCTCTACCTACCTCTCCGGGGATATGGGCGTGAAGATACTTTTTTTTTAAATGTTATAGGTGCATCGCTTTTCTGTGACCGGTGTGTTAGGTCTAATATGCAATCTGACGTCATACAAGTTCAAATACGGTAGATATAGCTAAGTTACACATTGATTTAATTGGAGACAGGCCAAAAGCAATGAACACAGCACGACGTGGTATCTATCACATATATGATAGCTCTTATCCACATCTATCACTAATGTATTCGCGCAATATTCACATTACATTGATTGATGCATAGTCATTATTTATTTAGCAACTCTATATATATCATAACATTGAAATAAAAGAACAATATAGCATCACTACAATATAATTAAATAAAATAAGTAATTAATTTATTATAACAGCTTAAGAATGCAATGTGATTCCAAAAAAAATATATTCTCAGTGCAACATTATACATAAATTCAGTATTATTGCTGAAGACTTGGTTTTTAATGAGCCCCATATTGGCCGTTTTATCTACGCTTATCCCGTTTCTGATAGGTACTAGTTTTGAATTATTAAAACTATCAACATTTTTATTTTAACTTATGGTAGAGTGCAATGCAAGCAGTTCACTTGGATTAGTACTGTCGCCTTACCTATTCCAGACGCCATTACGATAGTGTCATCGGTCTAGATAGCGGAGTTACGGGTAGATTTCCACATTAGACCTGACTCTTTAACATCTGTGTTATCTTTGAGTCACACCGTCTCTTATTATCAGGAGAGCAGTATGCTTGTAATAGCTCAAAAAATAGAAAGTTAATAATGAGACAGTACGAAACTGGTTCAAATCTCAAGTACGCTGATTTGCTTTTAAATTTGAGTTCCAGTACGTTATCTGTCTCTACTATATATTATATATTACATATGAGACATTGAGCAACATGGCGAAACAAATAAAGTCCGATATGTATCTACATACATACATACATACATACATATATACATACATACGTACATACACACATACATACATATATGTCTTCACGTTAAGTTCCTTAAGAGTATCACTCGATACTCTCTGTCATTAATTACCCTTTTCATAAAAACAAGCCGGTTTTGGAAACTCTTGACACCACCATCGAATAATATCCGATTGGTTTGATAGTGGAATGTCAACCTTGGTCTCCCCGGGTACCTATATCCATCCACATACGCATTGTATATATACTTTGTCAATGTTTTCTCTGTAACACTTATCTAGTAATTTAAATTGCTTAATTACATTAAATTACTTATCTATAGCAAACAATTCCTTAATATTTAAATAAGTAAAATAATTGGTTATCCGCGAAAATACCTCAGCAAACAGTTCAAAAGTTAATTTTACTTTAGCAGTCTAATTAATCGTTTCTCCAAAACATTTGCGCCGCCTACTCGTTTAAATTAGCAAGACACATTCATGCGGCTTTGTTGTTCTGTTTCAAATTGTTTATTAAATTTTACGCTCACTTTACACTTTCCTTTGAATAATTTGTTTCGAGTCTACGCCACCTACGTGTAGTCTGTGGAACTAATTTGTGAAGTATTTCTTTCTTTAGGTTTTGGCATTCGCATTAGCATTTTGCCATTAGTCAAGTAGAAATTTGCATCAAATTTATCGAAATCGGGATTCAATCATAATTAACTATAAGTCGTCAATAAGTCATATCAGGGTCTTGGGTAAAGCGGTGGCCTCATTACTCAAACTAATATAGTGAGATTTGGTATCAACGAGGAAATACACGATACGCTCATTTCTTCATGATTATTTCATTTGTGCACTTTCATTGAACGAAATTGTTCAAAATGCCACCAAAATTGACTAATTTCACTTAACATAAACACGAAATTCAATAATTATTATGAAAAAACTTCGACCATATTTTCTCTCGATGGCACCAAAAGACTCGAAGTATTTTGAAATCTACTTTTGCTTGTATATTTTTTTTGGCGTGAGGGTTAGTATTTGCCATTAGTTCAATTTAATTAATTCACGTACTGACATTAGGTCATCATCTAATTTTATAAATTTAGCCTAAAATTACCTAAAATAGTCATATTTTACCATAGCAGGTATGTCATTTTCGAATCTTGAAAAGCGATAGCATCCTTAGGGACCCAAGCTCGTCGAGTGACAACTAGCTACATGAACAAAATACACAATTCCCTACAGTTTGTATGAAAAATTCGCTTTTGCAATTTTACAGAACAAACTGTACAAATTACTAACAAAATTAAGAAGTATCGCGACCATGTTTTCGGTCGGTCCCGCCAAAACATCATTATATTTTATACAAATACACCTTACACGGATTTAGTTAGAATTAAATCAAAAAGACATTTATTGCTAGCCGATGCGAAAATAAGAAGTAGGTACTTAATTTGGCTGCATTTTTTTATGTAACTACTACTTATTATATAATATTACTTAGGGACGTTTTAAGAAAAGTATTGTTAAGTGAAGTTGATTCTAATAAACAAATGTTTGGAGAGTGTGATCAAGATCTGAAGAGTGATCCTTTGGTCGTAGATATAAATGCGTATTTATATAATATTTTTTGTTGATGTTCTCTTTCAATTGAAATGGTCAATTAACTATTCCATTGTTTTAAATGAAAGTAATGTGTGTGTACGTATATTTACCCGTTCAATCGTTAGTTATAGTTTAACCCAAAAACCATAACAATTGTATGCATTCAACTAATATTACAATAAACAGGAACTGCTTGAATTCGGATGCGTATCTACCAATACCTAGGTATAATGAATTATATGTGATATAGTCCTAATAATTTGCTATTGACTGCATTGTAGGTATAAACACAGTTTATTTTCATTTGTATAGACGCAATTGCACTAAACAGTTGAAACAATAAATTAAGTTTGCACAAATAATTCATTCGTTAGCAAATTTAGTTAACTAATAAATTAAATTGAATTAGGTGTATTGACTATAATTTCGTTGAATTATGCAATTCGTCAGTGCTTTTGGATTTAGTCATTGTACACGTACTTATAAATTTTTTGTAGAATATCTGTTATTTACCCTAAAAAATCGCTTTCACAGAATATAATTTCTAAAAAAATCTTAGGCATTAAGTGCTAAAGTCTTAGTCTAAATTAAAATACTAATAATTGCTTGAGATCCTATTATGCCTTCTCATAACCAGACCGCAGTAATTTCTTAAAAGCTAAAAGTTTTATAACGTAAGCTACTAACTCAGGTAAGACTATAGAGTTACTATGAAAATGGGATCAATGTAACAGCTGCCGCGGAGTCGATGAAGGGGATCTGGTATTTTGCTTCTATAAGCTGCCAGTGCCAGAAACAAGTACACCACTGCAAAATTTGTTTGATTATCTTGGCTGTTTCCGTGTGACAGTCGCCTTATGAAAAGGGATTAAAGTAGAATTACATTTATTTATAAAAGTTCACAAACAAATACTTAGTAAGAGACGATGTGACTTCTTACATTACATCACATTATTCCAATTATTCCAAAGAAAATACGCAATTATAAAAAGTTATTATTTCAAATTTTTAGAAAATAGGTATATATATTTGATTAATATACCTTACATACCTACGAAAGTTACAATAATACAAGATTTAGAATTAAGCTCACCTTTATACCTAGTTGGTAAGTATACATTAGAAAATTTTGGACTTTTGTTAAAGACCAAAGTGTAGATCTTGGTATCTTGCTTTTGTACGAAATCTGTATTTAGCTATTTTTAACGATTTGGTCCCTGTTGGGCTCCAGATACAAAACATAGCGTACCTCGCTTAGCCTGAGTCTGTTTGAATAAGGCATGACAGCTACAGGAAGGAACTTGTGGGCTATGAGTAGAGCCAGAGTTGCGACAGCCCGGAACCCGTGGATGCAGGCTATCTCGTTGTCACTAGCAGGACCAATCAACTTGTCGATGGAGTTATACAGTGAAAATGCTTGCAGGAAACCGCCTGAAAATTGAAAATACCATGTAAATAACATTCGTTTTATGAAAAATGAGGCAAACGATCTAGAGGTTCACTTAGTTCAAGTTGTCGCTGCTGTTCACCGAATATTAAATAATTACAGTAGCTTAGGTTGCTTGTCCACATGCTGTAAATCAAAATCTTCACACCTGTATCCCTGAAAAAGTAGGCAAAGGTACAAGGCAGGTAAAGCACCCAGTTTTAGCTAAAGGTACTACTTCTACTACTTAAATGATAGGTTGTAAACCTATCGCCACCCGGGCACTATCATATCCTTCTATTACAATCCATGTGTTGTGACTATTTTAACAAATTACCCGATGGATACCTAATTAATTCGAAATTTGCATTAAAAAAACAAATCGATAAACTTAAGCAAAATTAAAACAAGAACTTCACTGTACCACGCTTAAACTGTATCATAATTAACAGGAATAAAATGGAAACGGTAGTAATAAAATATTATTATTTTAGCAAAAAGTAGTAAGTAGTCTTCAATAACATATTTTTATTATAGCAAAAAAAAAA
>NJDC01007831.1:64354-75507 GCA_002245475.1 Calephelis virginiensis | reverse complement strand
TGCCCGACCCGGGATTCGAACCCGGGACCTCATGCAGTCAAGTCCAACAACTGAACCGCTAGACCACAGAGGCGATAGTTATGTTATCTATGGTATTACTATATGGTATGGTATAAGCCACAGTTGTATCTTACCATCACGAGAGCTGCCTGGCTGTTCTCTTTGAAAATTACATAAATAAACTATTGCTACATAAGAAACTTAAAATTAAAAAATCCGGCTACTTGTTCGCTCACCATCGATATCCAACAATATTGGATCTCAAAAAATAGCTATTAAAATAACAATTCCATTTTCATTTAATTATCAGAATTTCAGAGAAAGGAAACTGATATTAACTCTTAGTTTTCAAAAAAATTCAAAACAATACCTAGGAGTACTGCAATATGTTTTTAATATGAATTAGCAACCCGTCAAAGCTTCGCACGGGTGAACAAACTTCTTTGATGCCATACATTTAAGCCGTCTCCTTAAATCATTCTATCTATTGAATAAAATTGCATCAAATTCCGTTAAATATTTTTAAAGATATGGGACAGCCAACGGAAAGAACATTGTTTTATAATATGTAGTGATTAATTTATTTATACGTATATTTAATTCATGTGTTTCTCTTTACTAAAACAAAGTTGTGGTACATAGCTATACACTCATATCTCATTGAATCTCTTCAATGAGATATGAATGTACGCATTCTCATGCGTAAATAGCATTAGTTCGCCTTTTGTATTCGAATTTTTCTAGCAATAAAATTTAAATAGATAAATAACATATTTAAATGCAAAAAATATAATGCAATTACTACATGACTACAAAAAAAATATTAACTAAAATAAATTTTGTGATAGTTCACGTAACATTTTTAATTTTAAATGCAAGTGTTGCAATGATGTTTTATAGCTTTTTTCGTTTTAATTAAAAATTGTAACTGTAAGTGTGTAGTAAACAAGTTAGGAATGTATCTTGATTTATTTTTTAAGACCAATGAAAGTCTATATTAATATTATAAAGAGGAAATATTTGATTTTTTGTTTGTTTGAAATGAATAAGCTCCGAAACTACTGGAACGATTTCAAAAATTCTTTCACTCTTAGATTGCTACATTATCCCTGAGTGACATAGACTTTGTTTCTAAGATAAAATGAAACAAAGCCAAGTTACGCAGGCGAAGCTGCCTGAAACTGTTAGAATCTGATAAGTAGGTAGGCAAATTGTGATAATTTAAACTTGTGATAATATCATCCAATTAAAAAACATTACAAAGTACTTACTATTTAAAGCCCAAAGCTTAGATCCACGTAATTGTCTTAATAATATTTGTCCATGTCTTCGACATTCAGGATTGTGTATGCGAGAAAAATTTGGAGCAAATGTAGGCAAGAAAGCATATAAATCTTCAAACTCACTCTTCAACAAATTTCTTCTATGCAGAGCGTCACTCATAAACTTAATTTTTTCATCTAACATTTCATTCTTCTTCGTCTCTGTGACTTCTTTTTTCTTAAATTCTGAGCTAGTTGCCCTTTCGAATTTCATCTCTTTCTCCTTTTTTATTTCTGTAAGTTTTTCCGATAGCGTAGGTCTATGTACTGGTTCTGGAGTACTTTTCTTTCGAATTTCAGGATTAGGCTGAGATCGCTTTTTGTCAACTTCGTCTTTGGTTTTATCTTTTATTATTTTACTGGTTTCTCTTTCTTTATCTTCAGTTACTTTGAAACGAGTTTTGTCTACTTCGTCTTTAATTTTTGTACCCAATTCTTTTTCCTTATCATCTCGTTTAGACAAATTTTGTTTATCTTGCAAAATATCTTTTTTTGTAGATGTATCTTTTGTAGATTTTTGTATTTTATCAACATCATCTGTTTTGACAGGTTTCTTATCTTTGTCAACATCATTTTTCATTATATCTTTCGAATCTATTTTGTTTTCCTTAACCTCAATTGGTTTTTCTTTCGTTTTGTCAGAAACTAATTTAAGTTTCTCTTTATCTTGATCGCTTGTTTTATTTTTGCTGTGTTCCTTTCCACTGTCACTACCGTTTTCTTTCCTAAGTTTTGCATTTTTATCTAATGAAATTTTTATTTGCTTTTTTACCTTTTTTTGGGAAAAGCTTTTTGATTTGTCATAGATGCCACCATCATCATCGTCATTATCATCATCGTCGTCGTCGTCATCATCCTCGTCTTCGTCATCATCATCATCATTATCTACTATTTCTCCTAAATTCTTAATTGTTTCACTTTTAAGTTTTGCAGACTTAGCAACTAAATTCTTTGCCTGGTCTTTGCCCTTTGGCAATAATGTTTTATGTGATTTACTACTGACATGATCATCATCGTCGTCATCGTCATCATCGTCGTCATCGTCATCATCGTCATCATCATCATCATCGTCGTCATCATCGTCATCGTCTTTATCTTCCTTTTTTTCGCTTAACAGTTGCTTTGGATTTTTACTTCCTAATAATTTCAACTTTTCATCAGAAATGTCTTTATTTTTTGTGTCAGATTGTATACTTTTGGGTATGGCGGTTTTGGTAAATAATACTTCTTTTGAAGTAACTTTTAAATGTAATTTCATTTTCTTACTTTTATCCGCTACATCTTTTTCGTCGTCGTCATCACCATCATCGTCTACGCTATCATCTTCCTCTGTATCGCCATCAAATTCGAAAACAAAAGATGCTTTTTTATTTTTAACATTCTTATCTAAATCAATCTTTTTTTCCTCAACTTTTTCTTTTACTTTCTCATCTTTATCACTAACTAAGCTTTTCTTGACTTTAGAACTAGGCTGCTGCTTTACAGGTTTTTTCAAGCCATCAAACGAACGTTTTCCATGATCTGCCTCAAAACTGTTTACATATTGGTCAAGGTTAATGTCATTCACTTCACATGTCTCACACTTATGTTTCTTTATATCTTTCACTTCATGAGAACTACTAGGTAGACGCACACGGAATGCACTTATCACTGTCACTAGGATAGGAATACATATAACAATTATAGCCAACGTCCATCTGTGGCAAACCATGACCGATAACGTTCACGACGCCATCATCTGCGCGACTGAAATGTAATTGAGCCCTGAAAGCTATTTCAGTCGTACGCGCAAACTTTAGAGGATAAAAATACACATAGATTATTAATGAAGCGATGTTGAGGATGGTAAATTTTTCACTATTTTTTAAAAGGATTAGGGAGAGAATTGGACTTTCTCAGCTGAAGTTAATTCGAGTGTACTAGCTCGAGGGCACGGTTAGTGGCGTTGAGCCAAGATTTGTGTAAAAATAGTGTTTCAAAGATTGTACGGCTCACGAAATGGATAGATGACGACTGGATTGATTGTGTCACGTTTTATTGATCGATTGATACCAATAAAATCTGTTTAATGTAAACTACAAAAAAACCTTTAAATAAATTAAATTCGCAGATAAAAAAAACTTTTGACATGTAAGTATTTTAATTAATCGAAAAAAAATCTTGATCCATAAATACAGTCAAATATATTCATACTACAACTATCAGCCCCTGTCGGGAATCAAACTCAAACATCTTAAATACAGTGCGTCAATCTTAAAAGATTTATGATTGATTTATTTTTTCATTCACCGTAAAGGTAGCCGTTTAAATGTAAGGCTAATGTTTAGACCTACTCAAACTAGAGCAATGAGAATAGATAGAGAATGGCATTCCCATTCAAAAATCGATTTAGCAACGAATTTTTTCTCAGATCTTTAATAGAATTCCATCATCAAATCTGTAAAAATGTAATTAATTACAAAGAGTTTATCTTTTTTTCTTATGATATTGGAGGGCAACAAGCAGACGGATTTCCTGATGTTAAGAAATTCACGCCGCCTAGAGACACCAAAGGTGGTAATCGTGAGTTGCCAACCTGAGGCCGGGATGTTAGGCCTCGAGTAAAGGTAAGTTTACCGGCTACTTTACCCTCCAAACCGGAATATGTCATGACGTTATGGCGGCAGAAATAGGTAAGGCGGTGGTACCAATCCGGACGAGTCTCTGCTAAACTCTACCACCTAGTCAGATGTCACGGTGTTAGTGACGGTATATATATTACATCTATCTATACATATTAATGTATACTATGGGTGTTATGTAATTCTTTTGTTCGTGTGTTTGTCACCTAGTTCCTTAACAGCTGACAAATCGCTTAAATCGACCTCACCCCAAAGCAAATGATATGCTTGTGTTATGGGTGTTAATCAGTGACACAAATATTATATTTAAATATAATATATTTAATACAGTTGCTAGAATGAATTTGATAAATATCAAGATCTACTAATACAAATTTGTATGTTAACCCCACAAATTCCTGTTCACGTCGGAAATCAAACTCGAGCCAATTGGTCGGTGAAGGTATAAGCAGTAAAAGTGATATACTGTATACAGCTTGTTAAATGCGAACATCAGATGAATCTTCTCCTGACAATAACTAACACCACATTCATTTTTATATATAAAAATAAAATAACAAAATAATATGGCCTATCTACACCTTAGATGTTATAAGTAAGTTGTTGCCATGTGGTCAGTGCATTAGGTCTAAAGTAGAAGTCTACCGGTCAACACACATTCTGAACGGAACACGATATTCTCGAACACTGTTATTATGAGGGCATGAATCGCTAAAGCGATCTCTACACTGGGTAACTTCATGCATAAAACTCTAAGTTTCTAAGTAGTAAACACCCATTTAACCTATGCTTTCCAGTTACGAGCTATTAGGCAGGGGGGAGATGAGCTGTTCTGCTCAGGGGACAGGGAAACTATATAGGAAAAAGTTATACATATATATATAGAAAAAGTCGACTACGTACAGTAGTACTATTTAAATTATGCGCTTCGGCCATATTCGTCAAGCTTCGGAAATCCGAATGTACTTTAAAAATATCTATATAGAGTTGTTATTACACACAATTAATCGTGCGCTTAAATTAAGATTAGTTCAACCAATTTAAAATAAAAGTATGTAGTGTAAAAAGAGCGAGAGAGTGTAAAGCCGAAGCGCATAATTTAAATAGTAGTACTGTACTCTATAACACTGTATGCCTCTAAAATGAATATGCCTCTGAAGTTCTATTTAAACATGAAATATCTTTAATCATATTCATAGTTTTATCTTAGATACAGACTTAACATGCGTAACATGCGTAACGACTTACTTTCTCCTATTTAGTTTCCCTGTCCCCTGAGTTGAACAGTTCATCTCCCCCCTGTCTAATATAGCTCGTAAGTGGAACGCATAGGTTAAATGGATAATCACCAATAAAATCACGGGTGTAGAGTTTTATGCATGAACTTACCCAGGGTAGAGATCGCTTTACCGATTCCTGTCGCCATAATGTCAATGTATGAGAATGACGTGTTCCGGTCTGAATGTATGTTGACCGATAGACTTCCACTTTAGGCCTAATACACTGACATGTGGCAACAATTTACTTAACATCTATTGTGTAGATAGACCACAATTTATTTTGTTATTTTAATAACAACAAAATTTGTAAGTGGAACGTATTAACTTGATTCTGCCGCATTGAAGTGCCCACTACTGTCGTATTCCAGTTTCTACAGCATACAGTAATTTAATATCGTCAGATAATCGTCATCTTATATGCTTTGGAATCCCATGAAAATTAAACTTTTTTTTTCTAAATTGTCATTAAATTGGGGGTAATTGAAAGAAATATTTAAATATAACTACAAGCACATTAACATGAGTAAATGACGAAATTAAGAATACTCAGAACAATTGAACACGGCAAAGGTTCGTTAAGTCATCAATTGTATCGTTGCAAAGAGCTATTGCAGACAGAGGTAGACATGGCATACTTTTTCTTAAAAAGCGTCTCTGAAGTAACGAAAAAATTGTGTACTTTTTTAAATCATCCAACACATGTTGACAGAGTAACTCTTTCATTTTAAATGCATCATGATTTCAAAATACACCCCCGTCATTCGAAAAAAAATAGTTCTACTTTTTAACACTTCCACTTGCAAATGAATAATCAGAAGAATTAAGGGTAATTTGTATTTTATCAACTAATATTAATTATTTAGCAAGCATGTTATAACAGCAAAACCCGTGAGGTAATAATATAGGAAATAACTGCGTTAATGCTGACCTAAGTTCGATTTGTTGAAAATATTTTTTTTCCCGTTTTTCAGGGACCATATGGTATGTTTCAATCTAGGTTTTAAAAATTATTGATTTTACGTAAATCATAATTAAACTTCAATTTAGTTAATTAATATTAAAGGATCGCCTCTGTGGTCTAGCGGTCCGGGTGTTGGACTTGACTGCATGAGGTCCCGGGTTCGAATCCCGGGTCGGCCAACAAAAAGAAAATTGGATTTTTCCAATTTTCTAATAAAAAAATGTTGGTCGGGATTGGAAATGTGCCCGGTTGGCGATAGGCTTGCCACCTATCACATTGTGGGACTTAGTGTCTTCGGCTAGTCGTGGGTGCCTTGGTTGTACCTCTGCCTACCTCTTCGGGGATATGGGCGTGAAGATACTTTAATATTAAAGGATGCTATAATCTTAACTAGCTGTGGACGGTTAAAAATTAAACCACTAAACTAAAAAAGTTCATATGTTATGAGCAAAGCACATCTACCTCTGTTTAAATAAGTTCTTGGTGTAGGTGTCTTTGTAATAATGTTCATGCCCTTGGTATATGTCGCAACTATGCCCGACGGGATTGGCACTTGTCAGATATCAACTAATTACACAAAACTAAATCTTACCTCCTTGTTATAAAGTTAAATATATACAATACACAAACTTTAAGGATTGTCCAACTTTTATTTAAAATTTCTTTAGTCGAACACTGTTGGCATTAATTAAAAGAACGCCATATTTTACGTCATCATCATCAGCCGGAGGACGTCCACAGCTGGACATAGGCCTCCCCCAGAGAGCGCCGCAAGTTACGATCACCAGCCGCTTGCATCCAGCGGCTCCCCCCGACATTAAGCAGATCATCAGTCCACCGAGTCGAGGAATCGTCCAACACCACGTCCTCCCCATCGGTTGTCAGTTCTGTGAGCAATGTGGCCTGCCCATTGCCACTTCAGCTTGCTGATTTTCTGGACTATCTCGGTTACTCTCGTTCTCTTGCGGATCACCGAATTGCGGATCATATCTCGCAGAGAAACACCGAACATAGCTCTCTCCACAGTACGCGCTTTTATATGTCAAGACCAACTATTTTGTTTACAAATTTTATGAATATACTATATGCGCCATCTATGATCTTTTATCGTTTTCATCAATGTACTTGTTTGTATATTATGTCAAATGCATGGCAGTATGTGTAATGTTTTATTTTTTATTTCATAAACTTTATAAGCGTTATTATCGAAAAACATTAACATTCTGCACTTCTTCTACACATAAACTATAAGTGTGTCAAATTTCACACTCCTCCGTCCTCGCAATTTTTGTGTAAGGGGTCGAAACGGTATACGGGTAACTTCACGTATGTCGCAAATTGGATGTTTATGTTTTCTCTCAACACCCGTGGGCAATGATATGAGTAAATGCCTCATTCAAAGCGAATAAACAATCAAGATAATATTGGTATATGTAAATTAATAATATCTTACACGTCGCAAAGTGATATAAATAACTGGGGTGGAGCCCATTCACAGCCCGATATGGATAATCCATAAAAATGAATTGATATTAAAATTTCATCAAAATTACTCGTATGGTGAGATATATTCAGATAAATGAATTCGCTTGTATGTTCTAGCAGTCTGGGGTAGGACTTGACTCTGTGAGGTCACGGGTTCGAATCCCGGGTTCGGGCAACAAAAAAAATTGTGTTTTTTTCAATTTTCTAATAAAAACAACGTTGCTCGGGATGTGTGATTTAGTATCTTCGGCTGGTCGTCGGTTCCTTGGTAGTTCCTCCGCCTACGTCTTTGGGGATATGGGTTAATAAAAGTTAACCTTTTTATAGCGACAATAACAACAATTCCAGATTATGCTAACCTTATTTTACTAAACTATCACCAAGACTTGAGTACTCACTACTGTTCTGTTCTAGTCTGGATGGAAGAGTAGCCGGCAATTACAAACAAGATATTTAAAAGCCCAGTCTCAGGTTCACAACGCGCCGTTATCATTGTGTGTATCTATAGGCGACATATTATTCCATCTGAAAAACCGTCTGCTTCTTTGCATTCAGGTTTAAAAAATACCGTTATATTTTTGACTACTTTTATGGCAATTTTTCGTCACTGTTTGCAAAAAAAATACACCGATTTTAAATAACTGTAATCTTGAACCTTATTCAACAAGTAATAATGATATTCGTATAAATACTTGATTTAAAAATATCTTATGTTCAATGGCAATATAAATAACTAGGCTGGATCCCATTGAAAGCCAGATATGGATATGTAATAAAATTCTATAGTTATCCACATTGTTGTAAAATAACGTGCATGAGTCTTCTTGTATGATTTTTTGGCTTGACTACAAAATTATTGGCATGTCTTCAGTCACTTGAAATATCAAAACAATCTGATAGATTTTGCCCGTGATGGTCCGGGCTCCTTTGTGAAATAGATCATCTGCCTTCTTATACCAGGCAGCTCGCAAAAGGTGAGCATAGGCTCACTGTAGCTAACACCGTGACATCTGACTAGGTGGAAGAGATTCGCAGCGACTCGTCGGGATTGGTACCACCATCTAACCTAATCCTCCATAACGTCAATGCTTGCCGTTGACGTATTTCGGCTCGGAGAGTAAGGTATCCGGCACACTTACTTTTGCGTGAGGCCTAACATCTTGGCTTCAGGTTGGCAACGCACTGTTACCTTTGGTGTCTCTAGGTGGCGTGAATTTCTGACCATCAGGAAATCCGTCTGCTTATTTGGAAATCAGATTCAAAATCAGAATCAGAAAAAAAAACACTTTGACTTGTAAAAACGTGGTCGAAGCCGCAGGCAACATCTAGTAGTGGTCACATAGAGCATTATAATAAGTACATGCAAATGTACACATGCAAATGCAACAAAAAAAATAACAATAAACAAGAATTAAGAAAAATGGATATGACATAACAATAACAACTTAAAATACAGGCGTAACTATTCATGGTTTTATATGCTAAAATTACAGTTAAAAACATCGTGATACAATTTTTGCCACCTACCACATACCTATGTAAAGTCCATAATTATTAATGTATGTTTGTTTATATAGTAAGCAGTTATATTGAGAATGTGCTCAGTAATTACAGTAGTTTGATCGTGAATCATTAGTTTTTATTGCTTAGTAACAAATATTATCGATATAAATAAGTACCTTGTTGCCTCTGTGGTCTAGCGGTCCGGGTGTTGGACTTGACTGCACGAGGTCCTGGGTTCGAATCCCAGGTCGGCCAACATAAAGAAAATTGGATTTCTCCAATTTTCTAATTTAAAAAAAAATGTTGGTCGGGATTGGAAATGTGCCCGGGTGGCGATAGGCTTGCCACCTATCACATTGTGGGACTTAATGTCTTCGGCTAGTCGTGGGTGCCTTGGTAGTACTTCTGTCTACCTCTTCGGGGATATGGGCGTGAAGATACTTTTTTTTACTTTTTTTTAAATAACTGCGATTTTTCATTAATTGCACAAATTTGTGGTAAAATTGTTATAAACTCCTTTAAGTTAGTATTAAAATATAAAATAAACAGGTATCGTTGCAGACAGGGAGTTCCGGGTTCGTTTCCTAGGTAACACTACAAAAAATGTGTTGTCCGGAATAGAATATGAGCCAACTTGACGAATAGTTTGCCACATTTCACAATGCGGGTCATAGTGTCTTCGACTAGTCGTTGGTGCCTTGGTTGTACCTCTGCCTACCTCTCCGGGATTACCTCTGCGTGCTTGAAGATAATTGTTTTATATAACAAAGAGCAACTCCATATATTTTCAAATAAACTTGATTTTCAGACACTTTTTACTTTAGGTTTTAGAATTTCAGCTCTGCAAAACAGCACTCTATTTTCTTAAATTTACTTGTTCTTATTAATTCCTAGCGGGAAAACGGGATTATAATATGATGAGTTTGACATGTCTGTCTGTGCCATCATAACTTCAAAACAAACGATCCTATTTCATTACTGTTTTTCTGCAGTGATTTGTCGTGACTCGTAACATACAGACAAAATTTCGCATACGTGATACTACTATACTAGTGGGAGTTTATTTCAAAGTCCGTCCGTAAGCTTAACATTTATTTCCCCGTGTTGGTCCGGGCTCCTATGCAGAATAGAACAGTCAGTCAGTAGTCAGTAGTGTCAGTGGGCCCTAGAGGCGGGAGTGGCGCAGGGCTCAGTAGCCTCACCAATATTATACACCCTGTACACGAACGACGTACCCCGACCACCGCGCGTCTCTTCGCAGACGACACGGCTTTATGTGCATCCCACCGTCACGGTAATCAAAGAGGTTATCTTCTCAGCAACGTTGCTACTCTCCTGGGTAACTGGTAAGTTACAAGTAATTTAGAATAGGTTCATGCGAACTGCCATGGGTGCTCCGTGGTACATAGGTGCCGAGGGCCTACGTCGCGACATCGATTTACTTACGATAGCGCAGCATTTCAAAGAATATCGAATACTTTGAAATAACGGCTATCCCCCCGAACCCGGTGTTAGCACCCGCGTGTGACTACACAATGGTCGCGAACGCTCCCTCCAACCATAGAAGACCTCGCCACGTGTTATCGGATCCTCCGGACCGAATAACCGCGGCAAACGCTATACTCCTTCCCAATCCAAACACGAATTCACAAAACAACACACTAAACCGTTGCCGCCGGTCTCGGCGACGAAGACCTATCTTGCGCCCGGCGCCTGACGCCGAGCGACGAGCCGCCACTACTCCTCCATCAAGTCCACCCAGTAACCTGAACGCAGCACCAAGTCGAGGTACGGTCTCCCGGGACACAGCCCTTGTTGCTGGCGTTGTAAGTAACAGTCCAATCCATTTAAATAATGATGTCTTGGGCTGAGCACTCTGCTCGGCGCACAAAGCTCGGTGAAGTTGTAAAAACTGCGAGGTTAGCAACAAATTAGTCATTAAAATAACCTTTTGAAATTGAAGTTAGCTTTTTACATTTAG
>NJDC01007824.1:104809-145472 GCA_002245475.1 Calephelis virginiensis | reverse complement strand
CTCGAGTTACGAAGTGAACATGTTACATACCACCAAATTCTTTACCGTATAAATATTTATACGACACTGAACTTGTTTACTAAGCATATGCACTGGCGATAAGGATTCTTGTACATACTACGATTTTAAAACGCAATAGACTGAGCAGTCGCATCATTAACAAACTTTGTTAACAAGGTTTGATTTTTGTTTGTTTGTTTGAATTGAATAGGCTTCGAAACTACTGGACCGATTTAAAAAAATCTTTCACATCTGATTTCAATCTGAGTGACATAGGCTTTGTTTCATCAAAATCGGTGCAAAAGAAGCCAAGTTATGCAGGCGAAACTGCGTGAAACTGCTAGTGGTATATACTTTGCGATTACTGAATAAAAATTAGTTATAAGTGAAAAACGGATATCAAAACTAAAGTCACTCGAAACACTAGCAAACTTTTTATCTTAATTAAAACAATTCATTAATTACGTACTAGCCGACCCGGCGAACTTCGTGTCGCTTGTCATTAGCAGCTACTAACAGTGTGTATGGACAAAATGGAAATGTGATTTTTCCTAATTTTCCCTGTTTTTCTCTTCATATGATACTACTCCTGACAATAACCAAAACAACAAAAAAGAATTACCAAAATTTGTACATCCGTTCAAGCTTAATGCGATGACCACGCAAAATGGGGATTCATTTTTATATATGTAGATTAGTCGTTTGCAAGCCTGCTATTTTGTGTTTCTATGCACGTATGAGTATCTGAATCTGATGGTTGTATCCCAGGGAAATCTAGAAAAATACTCTATTTTTTTTATAGATGACTTATTGACATTGAAGTCGGTTTTTGTAGCTTTACTTACTATGCTTAATACGTTAACACTATTTTTAAGTTCTGTTCATTCGCGTTATTTTTTGTTTTTGTATGGGGTAATCCCCAATCAATTCGAAATTTCAGCACGTTGTTGTTAAGTACCTTCGTAATATCCGCGTTGTGTGTTCTGTCCGAACTCCGACTATTTACGCTTGTATGTAACCGGCCTGCATTGTACAAGTTATGTGACCATTCATAGGTCCCTGAAGTATGTATTCGAATAGCAGTTTTAACTTTCTTGTAATAGAGCTAGTTTTCCGTTAATGTAATCTATGTATGATAGTTAAAAGCGAAAATGCTATAGTTATCGTTATTACATTTCAATGAACGAGTTCAACGGCCACTACTATTTTAGTATTCCTGTCATTAGTGATTTATCGTGTACACTGCACAATGTGAACATAGAGCTGTATTGAATCAAGCTGCATTTATGATTTTGCATTCGTTAGTCGATTGTATAGCGAGTGCGAGGTATGGGGCGGTTGTTTTAGATGTAGCAATGTATGTATCATTTACATATTATTATTTTTTTTACGATAATGGAAGGCAAACAAGCAGACGGATTTCCTGATGGTAAGAAATTCACGCCGCCTAGAGGCATCAAAGGTGGTAATGGTGCGTTGCCAACCTAAGGCCGGGATGTTAGACCTCGAGCAAAAGTAAGTTTACCATCTACCTTACTCTCCAAATCGGAACACGTCAATGGCAAGCACTGACGTTATGGTGGCAGGAATAGGTAAGGCGGTGGTATCAATCCGGGCGAGTAGCTGCGAAACTCTATCACCTAGTAGGATGTCACGGTGTTAGTGACGGTAAGCCGGTGCTCGCGTTTTACGAGCTACCTGGCAGGAAGGCTGATGGTCTATTCTGCACAGGAGCCCTGACCACCACGGGGACAATTGATATTTAATTTAGTATATCCTTGAGTACAGTATATTTAACCTAACGTTATATTATAGTATTTGTATAGTTTACTAGCTGACTCGGCAGACGTTATTCTGCTGTTTTTTTTTTGCTGTGATTCACCCTCATCATTTAGGTTTATAAAAAATAGGTGTTAGCCACATTCTCAGACCTACTCAATATGATCACAAAATTTTATGAGAATCGGTCAAGGCGTTTCGGAGGATAAATAATAATAAATAAATATCCCTGGACAAGTCACACAAATCGAATCCAAGCAAAAAGCAAATATACAATGCGAATGTGGATGGATGTAGGTACCCGGGGAGACCAAGGCTGACATTTCACGATCAGATCAATCGGATATTATCCGAGGGTGGTGTCAAGAGTCTCCGAAACCGGCGTGTTTGTATGAAAAGGGTAATGAATGTGAAGGAAGCAAGACAGGTTTGTCGGGATCGTAAGGGACTTGGCGTGAAGATATGTATGTTGTATGTATGTATGAATCCAACTCCAAAGTAAGCAAATTATAATCTTGTGTTATGGGTGTTAGTCAACGATAGTAATACATAGAAATACTTAAATAGATACCAGTATATATTTAAACTTGACAAAATTTCATGAGATTTGCTCAAGCCGTTTCGGAGGAGTTCAATCTAGCACACCATGACATGAGAATTTTATAATATACCTATTAGGTTTACAACTTGTGTGGAATCTTCGAATTTCACTCTCTTGATATATAATCTCCTTTCTTATACATAAACTTTTTTTTTACTTTTAATGTTTGTCAACACTGTCACTATGTTTTCTTCTAGGTAAATTAAAGCCAAGTTTAATGTGGGTTATCGTATTATTTAATGTATCAAAGGTTAGCCCACAGGTTGATAGTTGGTGAAGTTCGCCTTTTGGACAATCTAATGTTGTTTGGTGTACAATAAAGAAAAATAATTAAATGTTGATTTTTTTCACATAAACCTTCTGATGATTATAATTAACACAGTAAAGAAATAATTTGCAAAATTGCTCCGTACGTTCACGCGTAATGCGATGGCCAATGGAAATAGGTATTCCATTTTATATATATAACTAGCCGCCCGCCCCTGCTTCAAACGGCTATATAATATACATTTAAACTTTCACCTTTATTATGTTACAGTATATAACAATTCTCACTTTACAATATTTTCATTTTATTTTGAGCACGCCCGCAATGAAATATACATATAAACCTTCCTCTTCAATCACTTTATCTGTTAAAAAGGCCGCATCAAAATCCGTTGCGTAGTTAAAGATTTAAACATATAGAGGGACGTAGGGGCAGAGGAAGCGACTTTGTTTTATACTTTGTAGTGAAGATATTCGACTGGCACATCAAGGTTGAAAACGATAAGTATAAATACGAAAATTTATTTTAGGCACCAGTAATGTACAAAAAGCGCAATAAATATCCTAAAATTAACATACATAATATTACAATTTATAATATGAAAACATGTTTATTTAATAACTCAAAAACAAACCTGTTTTGGCACAGTTTGTTTAGAGTCGGTGGTGATCAAATAAATTAGGGTAATGTTATCCAGCGCAGCGGTTTATGTGTTCGTTAACGTTAAATTCTTAAAATATTATAATATATTCTTGTATAATTTATAAGCGAACGGTTAATTGTTATTTTATGACATCACTTTCCATTTGACATTAATATGACTATTTGAGTAATTGTGAAGGTCGCATTTCATAAAAAAAAAAACAAAAATTAACCGGAGGACGTAGTGTCGGACGATCTCCCACCCGGTGGACTGATGATCTGGTCAAAGTCGCAGGGAGTTACTGGATACAAGCGGCTGGTGGCCGTGACTTGTGGCGCTCTTTGGGGGCGGGGGGGGGCTATGTCCAGCAGTGGACGTCCTCCGGCTAGTAATGTATGATGTGATGTGTGTTTAATTGTTGCGTTTAAGTATATGTATATATAAAAGTCATCATGTAAGCTAAAATGTTCTCAATTCGTCTGTATGTTATTTCAAAAGTTCGTTTCGCGAAATTTGCGAGTGGGTTTTGATTCTTTTTTCACATAATTGCTCATGACTCATGAGTCGTCGGTTGTCTCATGTAAATTTGATAGCGTCGAGACTAATGGTTTTTGAGTATGCATACTTTTTGTTTGCCTATATTGCTTAGCAATAAAATTTAAGTCGGTTTTGCAGTTTTGCTGCCTCCAAATTATTTGTTATTTTAAGAAACAAGCAAATGCAATGAAGCTTATTTGAATAAAACGTGTTTTATAAATGAAACTACTTACTGGTAATTAAATTAACGTGACTTAAAATAGATTGGAAAACTGAAACGGTAGTTTTTTTTTATGATACTGGAAGGCAAACAAGCAGACGGATTTCCTGATGGTGAGAAGTTCACGCCGCCTACAAACACCAAAGGTGGTAATGGTGCGTTGCCAACCTGAGGCCGGGATATTAGGCCTCGAGCAAAAGTAAGTTTACCACCTACCTTACCCTCCAAACCGGAACACGTCATGACGTTATGGCGGCAGGAATAGGTAAAGCGGTGGTACCAATCCGGGTGAGTTGCTGTGAAACTCTACCACCTAGTCAGATGTCAGTGTTAGTGTCGTTAAACCTATGATCGCCTTTTACCAGCTGCCTGGCAGGAAGATAGATGATCTATTCTGCAAAGGAGCCACGTCAACCACCAACACGGGGAAAGTTACATATCAAGATACTAGCTGAACCGGCAGACGTTGTTCTGCTATTTTTTTGTAGGGACGATGCACCCTTATCATTTAGGGGTCTAAAAATATATGTCGGCCGATTCTCGGACCTACTCAATATGCTCACAAAATTTCAAGAGAATCGGTCAAGCCGTTTCGGATGAGTACGGGAACGAGCATTGTGATACGAGAAGTTGAATTATCTCATGGGAGTTTGTCTGTACGAACTTTTTAATAAATTAAAATATTTTGCTAAATTTGTTTGAAAAAGTGTGCAATATGTAAGTTATAAAACTTTTTCGCAATAATATAATATTAAATTGGTATTGAGATGTAAATCTAAATGTAACTTATATTTGGAAGTTAGTATCTTCACGCCCATGAGGTAGGCAGAGGCTCTCAACTAGGATACCTACGAGAAGTCAAAGACACTAAGTCCCACAATGTGATACGCAAACCTATTGCCAACTGGTCATATTATATGCAATCCCGTGCAAAGTTATTTTTATTACAAAATAAAAAATTAAACTATTTTTTTTTATTTTTTTGTTGCCCAAGAACTTATACTTTTGAAAGTTTTTTTGCATATTATATAACATATTATTCACTATTTTATTTGTATATTTTATGTTGTCATAAATGTTAAGAATGGGAAACACCTTGAATTATAATTATAATTTAGATAAGATTTTGCGGAATTCTAGAAGAGCACGCGATTAAATTATCTTTGTTAAAATTTGGTTGCAATTTAAAAAGCCGATCTAAAAAGTTTAATGGGGTTCCTAAGCTCTGAAAATATCAACACTAATTGACACTAGGACATTTACTATAGTTTTTGTAGTACCATCGGGCAAACAAGTAGATGGAACATAGGAAATGCTACCAGGCACCAAAGATGTCCAAGTGCATTTCAAACTCGATGCGAGGATGTTGAACCTATTGTAGTTGTACAATACAAGAGCATCTGTGAAACCATTGCCCTCTTATTAATAAACACGGAGTAAATTACACCAAAGTTCAACCTGGTACTATAGTATATTATATATGTATTATAGTATAGTAGTAATGTGACAAAAGATATAATAACTTAATTTTACTCTTATGTTAGTCCATGGGATACAACTGGTGTTGTAGCTATTGCTGATGGTGGAGGTCACTGTCCATTAGGTGAACCGTTTTCACTTATGTCTCCACTGTCATAGAAAATGTTAATGTTGCAAAGATTAAGTTTATAGAAAAAAAAATTCAGAGCCTACTGATTGCAATAGCCAATGAAATAATAATTATGGCTCTTATGTATGTATGTATGCATGTATGCATGTATGAATGTATGCATGTATGCATGTATGCATGTATGCATGTATGCATGTATGCATGTATGCATGTGTGCATGTATGCATGTATGCATGTGTGCATGTGTGCATGTGTGCATGTATGCATGTATGCATGTGTGCATGTGTCCATGTGTGCATGTGTGCATGTATGCATGTATGCATGTGTGCATGTGTCCATGTGTGCATGTGTGCATGTGGACATGTGTGCATGTGTGTATGTGTGCATGTGTGCATGTGTGCTGGTGTGCGTGTGTGCGTGTGTATGCGTGTGTGTGTATGTGTGTATGTGTGTATGTGTCTATGTGTGTATGTGTCTATGTGTCTATGTGTCTATGTGTCTATGTGTGTATGTGTGTATGTGTCTATGTGTGTATGTGTGTATGTGTGTATGTGTGTATGAGTGTGTGTATGTATGTATGTATGTATGTATGTATGATTATGTGTTCTGTACGTACATATGTACAAGCAGAAGAACTATAATAGTTAATAGTATCACATAGTAGATACACAATCAAGGGAATTAATTAAAATTTGAACTTAATTAGTGTTCGTACGAATTACAATTTAAATTTATATTTGCTAGTCCCTTGGACGATTTCATCAAAATATTATAATGAGGGTCACATAAACCCCTCAGGTTTCGTCAGATATGTTGCTTTTATAATATACAGTAGCTTCATGAATACTTAACCCTTCAAAGCCGGATTCAGTTGTGATTATTTTGCATTGTTTTGATGGTCTTTTGTCAATATTATAATTGGACCATGCTTTGTTCTGGTTATCTGGTTACAGAGGTAACGTCATTGCCAATCTTTCTTTCTTACATTCTTTCTGGTAAATTTTTAAAAGCATTTTTTTTATTAATTAAAAACAAAAAAACAGGATCGGGGTGCGTTTTGACTTTTTAAAACATATGCTTTCATTGTCGCTGTCGAAAGGTTCGATTCTGTTCTACATTGAAAAAAACCTATCTTGATTAAAAATTGTGGAAGTTTATTAATGTCCGTACTAGATGTTTAGCCGCGACTTCTTCAGCGTAGGATTGTTACAATTTTCATACAAACTTTTATCCCCCATCTGTCTTTTGCGCGTTGATTTGTTTACCCTATGTTTGGATTCAGGTCTGTAACAGCATGCATCAAATTTCATCAAAATTAGTCTAGCAGTTTAGCTGTCAAACCGTGTGACAGATAGATTTTCGTATTTATTATACTAGAATGGATATAAGACAACCTTATAATGGTTTGAGTTACACACAATCATTTGAATGTATTGAATGTTCTGTCATATTAATATGACGTCATGATTTAAATCTAAGGCATGTTTATCGCTAAGACCTAGAACCTAGGACGTTTTATATATCGTGGCGTACTTGAGAGTACTACCCTAATTAGATTGTTTTATCGTATGTTATCGGATCTGTTTAGTATAATTTAAGCTTACTAAATTTGCAAAAAAGCGATTCCAATTTTAATCACCAAGTCGCGATTTGTTCACCCTTTCTTCGAGAGGTAGCCTATGATTTCAAGATAGTTTCGTACAGTTTTATCAAAATCCGGCATTGGTTAAATCATAATAAGACGTAACTCAAAAGTCACTAGTCGGATCGTGATGAAATTTATATGGAAACAATTCGGAATCATGACTTACCTTTTCACAAAAGAACCATCAAAATCTGTTCGTTCTGGCAGAGAAACGTGCGTTGTGGAGTTTGTTAAAAAAATAAAATCCCTTATGACTATCATCACACATGAAAACAAATTTAAAGCAATGTAATAAACTGTGGCATTTATGACTCAATCTAATGTAATAACTATTGTTTCAGGTGAGCCCTACGAAAAGCTGTTTTGTGATTCATTTGGGTGAGATTGTTTGTTTAATACGGTATAACTTCGAGTTATTACTCAAGCAAGTGTACACTCGCTTGAAAAATTGCAAAATGAAGATGTGAATAACGATGCTGTATGCCACAAGCAAGTGCCCTGAGGTTTCCCTGGCGAGAATTTGAAATGTAATCTTTTAAAGTATCTTTTCTTCAATTGAATATACCTGAGATCACAACTAGATAATCCATACTAATATTATAAATGCTGCTGTCGTTTTTTCACATTTAAATCCTGGAACGAATTTCGATGAAATTTGATATGCGTAGGTACAACTAGAGATCCCAGTTGAAACCTGCATACCCCTAAATATCCAGGTTCAAACATAGGAAATTTTTTTTAATCAATAATCAACCTCCTAACGACAACGTCGGGGGATGAAAGTTTGTACAAATTTTAATACTACGCCGACGAAGTCGTGGTTAAACAGTTAGTGAATTATATTCTGGAAAAGTACGACTGTTTTTAAAAAGTGTGCGTACATGTTTTGATTGTTCACTGAAATGAGTTATTGAGGAAGTGCTATAACATGTCTGAATCATATCCAGGAAGATTTATGTTAAATTCAAGTCTGTTAAGATTTACTGCATTGTTGGGTTTATATCTCTTTTTTGTTTTATGCTCGTGATCAGATGTTTCCGTAATGACCATAACGTTAAGCATTTTTAGTTCACTGCTAGACGTAGGCTTCACTGTATAAGAAATAGCCCTTCTGAATGTGACAGCTGTGTGTAATTTGGACTAATTTCCTAATGGTAGGAAATTGAGCTGGAAACTTACTATCGGTCGCGGCTGTCAGCCGAGACTTCGAGTCACTTACAGAGTTTCTAGATAATGAATTGCACTGACACTCGGAAACTACCGGACGTAAGTCGCGGACGTGACCTTGAGCGTTCGGACGTTCTGGCGCTTTCTGGCGCGCTGGGTGTTTATGTCAGCTGAAAGCGTCCGCGGACGGTATGTACACAGTGTGTTTCCAGCTTTACTCTTTACAGAGTATTTGAACTCTTAAACTATAATAGAATAATGTCAAGTATTGATATTATGGTGGTAGATTGTCGTCGTAAAATTCTGCCACCTAGCCGTGTTCACGGTGCTAGAGACAAATATATTTTTGATCGCTTCATACGAGTTGCAGTTTCTCTATAAATAAATATTTTTTTGTTATATCTATTTTTTATCATTTGATTGTTATATGTTTAAAGTCGGTTATTTAAAAAGGATGGTTCTCAATTCGATTGTATGTTTTATTTTGTTACGCTCGGCAAATACCCAACCGATTTTGACGGTTCGGTTTTAAAAATATAGGTCATGCTCATAATTGTTGTTTTTGTTATTATTAACTGTAACGCAAAAACTGCTAAAAGATTTTGATAAAATTTATGTGGGACCATATTGAAACCATTTGCTATGTTAAAAAAAAAATATCAAATCGCGACGTGAAATAGTTGGAGACGGTTTTTGATGTTATACTGCCCATAGTTGTTTTTGCGCACTTTTATTCCACAACTTAATATTTCCGTTTGTTTTTCGTGACTAATCGATCCTATTCTCTAAATTTTTGTTTAAAATGAGATTACACGAGAAGAGCTCATAAAAAAAAATTAAATTGGCAAACAAAAAATTTAGTTCTGTGGTAACAAAAAAGTATGGGCACTTTCTTGTTTTTGTGAAGTCACTTGAAAAACACGTTGCACGGCATTTAATTAATTTCACCTGAAACTCGCAACATAACAGAGTAATCCAATTAAGGTTGTTTGGAAAAGTTGTTGCTATCCACTCCTTTAAGTACCAACGTCAAACTTCGCTTTCCTTAGAGTCCCCCTTGAAGTCACAAGTCCCCTTGGTGTGTTAGCATAATCAATAAAGCTTTTAACGTTAATGGCCGGACGGGACGTTGGCCGCCGCCGTTTTGGACATTAACTAATTCAATCCCACCTTGGTAATATTCCGTTACGCTGTTGCTTTGGATATCACCTTACAAATTTACGACGTCAATTTTTTCGCCTCTCCTTGGTTCTCTGAAATCGTCGGTGCTGAGATCAGTTACCTAAAGTATCTTATGTATCAAATTCGCGTGTCACAATATTCATTCCCGTTCTCCTCCGAAACGGCTTGACCGATTCTTATGATTCTTATGAATATTGTAAGCATATTGATTAGGTCTGAGAAACGGCCAACATCTATTTTTCATACCCCCAATTGATAAGTGTGACGTACGCTAATTTTTTTATTAAAATCACATTAATAAAATAGCAGAACATCATCTGTCGGGTCAGCTAGTGTATATGTATAAGACTTTGGTGTTTCATGTTTTCTATTATTACTTTTTTCTTTAAAAAAATCATTAACACTTTTACTTTTGATATCACCTAAAAAATTATAATGTCAATTGATTTCGTCTTCTTTTAATTCTCTGAAATCGTCGCTGCAGCCATCACTTACCTAAAGGAGTAGATGTATACGTTTTTAGTTTTTTAAGTTTACTACTGTTTTCTTAAAACATATTTGTTACTTTCGAACCTCACAAATATATTATATACGAACAGTTATTTTGCAATTTAAGAAGTATAGGTTTTTAGTGTTTCATGTTTAATTATTAATACTAATACAGTACTTTTGAAATGTGCCTTAGTACTCCAGAGCAGTACAATAATTTGATATCACGATTGACTGTGCAAAGGGTACAGTCAGGACATGATGTCAAAGAAATTTCTGTACAGTTTACTGTGTTAGTCAATTTGCGACTTTATTTTGTTTGCTACAAAGTTAGCTTTTAGCAAGGAGATATTGTTGAAGTAATACTGCTTTAAGGCGTCACAATTAGATGTCCACTACACAGACATTCAGGTTTCAGTTTATCCATCAGTCTTTGAATGTTTATTAACCAATTTAAGCATGTAAGCTCGACTTTGTGTAAAAATCAGTCATCTCTTTATAATTTTTTTTTATTTAAAAATTTAACACAAAAACGTAATTTAACACAAAGTTTGGTATTTCCAGCGGTTTCCACACTAGGCTACGCCTGCGTCGTGGCGACCATATTTCTTACTTGGATTTACTTTTTCTTAAATTTACAGGGCATCCACAGTTAAATTATTATTTTTAATTAATCGAAAACATGGAAAAACTGACATCAATATTTATCGTGTATAGGACACCTAAGGCCCTTTGGCCTGCTGATTAAATAAAATATCTTGTCAATGTTTTTATATCGAATACGTTATGTTACAGAGTAGCCACTAGCCCCATATCATTCCTTACTTAGCAATTCAGCAGAGCTAGTAAAACCGTTTTCGTATTTTATTAAGATCGAAAATTCGCGAAGCAAAGGTTCAACACGTTTGCGTTGAAATTTGGTTTTTAAATATTCTCATAAAAATTTCATGATGCTTCCAAGTTCTCGGCTTTACTGCAAAAATTTCCTGAATAAATCATGTTGAGCTTATTTTAAAAATATTCTTAAAATCTATGGAATATGCTATGACTATAAAGTTGAGTTACCATTTAGAAAGAAAACTACTTAAAAATATCTAGTTATGGATCTGAGTTGGTGATTCTGCTCGCGTATTTTCATGATTTTTGAAAAATTTATACTGTTAGTTGACTTCAGTTTTTCTCAAGGGGATGAATTACATGAGATAAATCTGAGGATGTAGAACTATTCTGCAGCTACTGTTCCTAATAAGGATCTCCACTATCCAATTTTTTCCCCATAATGTATATGTTCGTAATGGTTTCTTATGACACAAGAGTAAACAGACTTTAAGGAAGAATGAGTATAAAAGATCGAGTTTTTTCGGCTAGTGGTCTAATATCTTATCTATTATCTTATAATTACGCTTTACATCGTGGGTCGAAGTTTGCTAACTTTTATAAAATATGACACTTTCGATTGAGTTTGACAATGTTTCGTCATTCAGCTCGTTATCTGAACGGCCAACGTTAAGTTATCTTTCAAAAAAAAGACAATGCTACTAATTATAAAATCCACCATAAAATGCGTATGGTTATTTCTCACACTCGTGCTATCGGCCGACGGCCGACACACTTACCTACAATGGAAGTTCAAGGATCGCCCGATGACGAATCTCAAAAACAACGACCTGGAAACTGGCGCATGCGGTAAATGACCCAGCTTAACGGTCTTATGTGCTCATCACCTAATTACATCGGATCGTTAAATTTGGTATACAATCTTTAACCTTTTGACTTCTATAGGCGGCGTGGATTCCAGGAATTTGAAATCGGGAAATCCGTTAGGGTTATTCTTGAATCTCGATTTCATGCGAATTGCGAAATGGAATCGGATTTGCCATTTTAGGTACTCTTGAACACAGTACTGGCGGATTATTAACATTTAGTTGTAAACATTCATCGAATCCCATGGCGTAGTTATCCGATTCCAAATTGCATGAAATCGTGATTCAAGGGTAACCCTACTGTTTGTACATTATGTCAATACTTTAGTTCAGTTTGTTGTGTATTATTAAGATACGCTTAGTTTCTTTATTGTAAGTGAAATCGCCAAGAATGCCGCCTAGCTAGCGGTTCCCCGTGACTTCACCGGTGTAGAATTGTTACGATTTTCATACAAAGTTTCATCCCCTATTGCAGTCCGTTGGGAATGGTTTTTTGAAAAAATAGCCTATGTTTAAACTCAGATATATTTGAAAGAAATAGTCTATGTTTAAACTCAGGAACATGATATTTTGCTAAAGCTTATCATGTTTCGTCAAAATCGGTTCAGATGTTTAGCCGTAAAAGAGCAACAGACCGACTTTCGCATTTATAATGTTAGTATAGATAATACTTTCTACCGTTGGCTGGCTGTCCACCAACGCAGTCACAATTTTATCCAACATTTAAATACGTAATCTTACCTATTCACTTCTAAATTCTTTAGGCTTTAACAATAAAGTCTCGTAATTGTGACCTTTAATGTCAAAAAACGGATAAAATGGATTTGCAATTGAGTTTAAACGAATTTATAAATGAAACAAGATGCTTTATTCTCAAAGAAACGAATCGTTCTTGTAAGAATAAAGAAAAAAAGCAGTGAATTAAAACCTTTTCCGCAATTCGACGAACCAAATCTCAAAAGGTTTGATAATCGGTATTAAGGGACAAAGGGAACAGCAAATACGCAGTTACACACAATAGGGTCAGTCGTGCTCTACTAAACAGCACCTCAAGGGCAAAAGGTATATCGCATTAGCATACAAAGTACAAACCTACAGAGGATACCTTGATCAATGATCCCAACTAGACTTCGTACTCCTGCATCGGTTTTATAGGTCGTGTATATCGGCTTTGTAGATAGTATTTAATAAATAATATGTGCTGTAAAAAGTACAAATGTTATTTATTAAATTAATCCTGGTATCTGTTTAAGTATTTCTATGTATTGGTATCGTCGACTAACACTCATAATACAAGCATATAATATGCATACTAGTGCTAGATTCAATTTGTATAATTTGTCTAAAGACGTTTATTTAGTTTCTATACTTCTTATCGTCGGTGCTTGGTGGAATTCCATTCCTGAAACAATTTATTCACAACACTTGTACTTTCCATAATTTTTTTTTATTTTTATAGTTCAGCCAACCGGTTTCGCGATACAAGCATCATCAGGGCTATATAACAACTGAAGTTTTGTTGAAATTAATACGACGTTTATTTATTTGAAAAGAGTATGAAATAGAATTTCATTCAGTGCTGACGATAAAATGTCAATTCTATTTATTAAACACCTTTGGACAATCCATACTAATACACTATTAATATTTTAAATGCGGAAGCCTGTCTGTCTGTTGCTTTTTTTAAAATCTATTTTGCTAAACCGCGTTACCGATTTCGATGAAATTTGTTACGTATATAGATATTTTTTTTCAAAAATCAACAACAACATCAGGGGGTGAAAGTTTGTATGAAAATCGTTATTATTCTACGCTGAAGACGCTTGGAAAAATGTGGAAAATGCAGTCCCACAGTCATAGTGTAAAATAAGAATCTCCGAAGCTCCATTAGTAACATATATAATCGTAAACGGTAAATATTAATAACCTCTCTACAGATAAAGATATGCCCTCTAGACTTTTGTTTCTTAGCTATCTACGTTAATTATTAAAAAATAACACCAGTTACTTGGCAACTGATCTAAAATAGCACGATCTCTTATCTTAGATAGGTTATTAATATTGGCCGTATGTTGGTCAACAATAAGTATTAAAATACTGAACCTTGTCGTTTTATTAAGTTTGGAAACAAAGAAAACGTAATGCAGTCTCGTATTAAACTGTCAAACGTTCTCATGCGTACCGAACAACGTGACACTTCAGGGTCATAAGTTACATCTGATTAACATACAAAGCTTTATGTTACCTGGATCTAAAATTGGGCACCACAGATTAAGTATCACATTATCAGATTTTGGAATCTAAAGGATATGGTTATCTTATCTTTTGATTATCTTTTCCTTAAGTCTATTAACTTCTGAACAGCCTCCAATCCAAAACCCGCTTGTAATGGTTACATTAGATAAGGCGTTGGCGCTGCGCTAAAATGTTTTAAGTTCTAGTTTTCAACCGAGTCCAAAAAAGAGGAGGTTCTTAATTGTACGTTTTTTTTCATTTCTTTGTGTATTTTTGGTAAGCGATTACTTTGCTATTTACGAACAGAATTTGATGACTTTTTTATGAAGGTAGAAGTCGTGATTCCGATGTGGTCTCTTGTTAATTTTACAAAGATCCGTCTAGTGGTTTTTTAGTTGTTTTTTTTATGATATTGGAAGGCAAACAAGCAGATGGATTTCCCGGTGGTAAGAAATTCACGCCGCCTAGAGACACTAAAGGTGGTAATGGTGCGTTGCCAACCTGAGGCAAAGATGTTAGACCTTGAGCAAAAGTATGTTTACCGGCAACCTTACCCTCCGAACCGGAACACGTCATGACGTTATGGCGGCAGGAATAAGTAAGGCGGTGGTACGAATCCGGGTGAGTCGCTGCGAAACTCTACCCCCTAGTCAGATGTCACGGTGTTAGTGACGGTAAGCCTATGCTCGCCTTTTACGAGCTGCCTGGCAGGAAGGCAGATGGTCTGTTTAGTTGTAGAAATAATGCATAAATTTTTGTTTATGTTGACGACTTTGTCATTAATGAAAAAATTAAGCATGACTAGCTGTTGTCCGCGGCGTTGCCTGCGTCGTAAATGGTCCCAGAGTTACTTTTTCTGGATAAAAATTATCCTATGTGTTAATCCAAGCTACCCTCTATGTGTGTGTGTCAATAACTTAAAAACCACTAGTCGGATCATTACAACATTTATTTGGGACCATCTCGTAATCATTAGTGTCATCTTAAAAAAAAATTTTCAAATCTCGTCATGATACCTAATAAAATAGTAAAATATTGAAACTACAAAAACCGTAAGTTGGTTTTACTGAGCTTAATTTATGAATATTATTTATTATGATTCAGGTCCCGATATCAAAATACACACAAATCTGTGTTGATATGGGGTACAAAAGTTGGAAAAATTTTCTGTGAAAAGGCCAAACCGTACATTGGTCAATTACGCAGTTACAACGAATATAAGGTCAGTCATGCTCTACAAAATAACGTCTTCACATCAAGGGCAAAAAGTACATCTCGTTAGTATAGAGCCCTACAATGATCTACCCGCAGTTTCGTGTTACAAAGTCATTTCGCCTGTTTTGATCCCGGCTACTTTGCAGAATAGACCATCTGCCTTCCTGCCAGGCAGCTCGTAAAAGGCGAGCATAGGCCTATCGTGACTAACACCGTGATATCTGACTAGGTGGTAGAGTTTCGCAACGACTCGTCCTGATTTGTACCACCGCCTGACCTATTCCTGTCGCCATAACGTGAGAGCTTGCTGTTGACCTGTTTCGGTTCGGAGGATAAGGTAGCCGGTAAATTTACTTTTGGTCTAGGCTTAGGATCCCGGCCTCAGGTTGGCAACGCACCATTACCACCTTTGATGTCTCTAGACGGCGTTAATTTCTTACCACCAGGAAATCCGTCTGCTTGTTTGCCTTCCAATATCATAAAAAATCTACTAACACTTGGCCAAGTAAGCCAATAGTTGGCTCTACATGTTGAGCCCACACCTTAGCCTAAGATATACAGCAGCGCAAATATGCGACATTTAGTCCAGTAAACACTAAACATCAGCCATAAGTCGTGTCCGAGTTATTGGTAGCGTGTCTCTAGATCAGTGTTATATCATGATCTAATCTCAAAGTACTTCTTTGCATGCTCGGTTGGTAGTACTGAATAGCGTGATCCCTAGATACTAACTTAACCTAATGAATGACGATAGCCTACTTGGGTTTTACTTATGATACCTATACCTCATAGATTAAAAGGGAATGGCCAGGTTTGTTAAATTTTATGGAGTGTGTAATGGGATGAGGTTTAATATTGTCTCTGTTTAATCCTACGGCTAAGGAGAATATTTGAGATTTCACAAAAAAGGAACGTAATTTTTTTTTTGTGCGATTTGGTGTTCTCTGTGGTGAGTGCTTCGACAAAGTTGGCGAAGGACGTGACAAGTGGTTTTGTTTCCCGTGTTCGGACTCTATTTGTGATCTGGTTGCGGAGGTGGTAGGTGGGAACTTTAGGTAGGGTTGTCACATGTAAAGAACGTGACAATTTATATTGTTTTCCGAGCTCTTCCTATATTCGTGTTCTGGTCGCGGAGGTGGGTGGTGGGAATGTCAGTTAGGCTTGTCACATTCTGTGTCGTTTGGAGGATTATTTGCCACAACGGTTACACTGCTTACGCGGAATTAGCAAAATAAAGGCTTATTTTACATCTGTTAACGTAATTTCTGTATAATTGATTACTGTACATTTCAAAATGTTAGTAGAACATTACAAAATTAAACTAAAAATAAAAAAAAACCGACACAAGAACTTAATTTCCCTTTCAAAAGTAGAAAAAAAGTAAAAATAAACAGTTTCACCGATTTTCATCAAACATACCTATCTAAGAACACTCGCACATAAGTTACCTTTAATACAAAAAAAAACTAAATTGAAATCACTGCATCCGTTCGGGAGTTATGATGCCACAGACAGACAGACACACAGACAGACACATCAAACTTAAAACTCTTTTTGCGTCGGGGTTTGAAAAATAAATAAATAGCCACACACGTTTTAATAATAGAGAAAATCATACCAAAACATACAAACTGACCAAAAAACTCGGATTCTCGACGAATGTGCTTGGATTGTATAATTTCTTCGAATCTTTAGGGGATAATACTCATAATAGAAGCACTCTCGTATAATTTGCAAACTTTGGGGTTAGATCAATTCGTGTGATTTATCCGAATAAAATTACTATTCTTAAGTTAGCGGAAGTATACCGGTTTAACTTTTAAACTAATAAAGATCTAGTGATAACATTTCATAACGTTTGACGGATTCAGTTGTTTTGTTTAATAACTAATAACCACTTTGAAGTTATTTCGATAAATATATGTTTCTGATTGATTTTATATTTCTTTTGCTTCCATGAACTCCGACAAGAAACAGTTTTGAAAGAACAGTATGTCAAACAGTTAGTAATGTAATTGTAAGAGGTTGTAAATTTATTGACTGTGTGGTCTTGTGGACCGGAGTTGACTATACTTCACTAGGCCCCGGGTTCTTTACCTGGATCAGGGAGATGAAACATGTTTTTTAAATTTTGTAATAAACCTTAAATTTCAAATTTTCGATAACCCTACCAATATACCCTAAAACCCAAATGTAATTTAGCTAAGAAACATTTCAATCACGTCAGCTTTTAAATAAAAAGACCCGTCTGTTCAAAATAGACATTCGCACACAGATCAGACAGACACTCATACACAGATACATCAATTTACAACACCCCTCTTTTTTTTGTCATTACACTACTACGTTGCCCGAGCTTGGATAAGTTTCCGGGTTGGCAAATATGTTTTCCACCTATCACTTTGTGAAACTTAGTATCTTTGGCTGGTCACGTGAGATCTGGTTGCACCTTTGCCAAACTCTGGCGATAGGGGCTGGAAGTTAATTATCTTAGTTGATATACACTGCAATATAATCTCTAACATTCGTGCATGCTGTTGTCGTGTACCTACTTTTTTTTGTAAACGTTTTATTTTATCAAACTGAATTGTATATACGATATTTTCATCGTCGGCGCTTGGTAAAACTTCCAAATATTCATATATTTAAATGAGGAAACACTTGTACTGTTTTACGTACCAATCAAATTATTATTTTGTAAAGAGCCTACGATCCACCGGTTTCGCTTATAACAGCATTATCAGTTTTATGTTTGAGTTTTAAGTTACCTATTATAAATGTATTATTGTAGGTTATTTATAAAATAATAAATTATAAGTGATACATAAAACAGTACAAGTGTTTCTTCATTTATAACTATGAAACTGTATTGTATTTGTTTAAGTGTAATAATATCTATCTTTTGAAATAGATTTACAAGTTTTTTTTTTTTATCAAACGATAGCTAAGTTTGGAAACGCTCTATAAATTTATTTACCTTCCCATAAAAAAACAATTTGTCACAGATAGACGTACAAACAACTTTCACTTGATGGACGACTTATGTCGTTTTGATTTATGGTCCTTGTTTTTTTATACTAATGTCCATTATTTTTGTATTTGTGTAAACAATATTTGTGAAGTAAAATAAAAGTATTTTTCTTGTCAGTTTATTGTTTCATTATTCATGCAACTAATGCCCCTACCTACTTTGATGATGCAACCTACTTTGATTTATTTAGAAACTTATTATCTACGTTTTAATTTTTTTTTACTTTTCTAGAGATTTCGGTTTTAGAAGTAATGCCCTTTTCCATTATCTAATTGATTTCTATTCGTTTAAATTAGTTCAACCATTTTTTGTTGAAAACGAACATATAAACAAACAGACAATTTTTGGCATTTTTTATTTACAGTATATAACTATTCTTACTTTACAATATTTTAATTTTATTTTGAGACTAGCAGCCCGCCCCCAATGAAATATACATATAAACCTCCCTCTTCAATCACTTTATCTGTTAAAAAAACGCATCAAAATCCGTTGCGTAGTTTTAAAGATTTAAGCATACAAAGGGACATAGGGACAGAGGAAGCGATTTTTTTTATACTATGTGGTGATGATGCCGAATACAGTTTTTATGCCCATGATTTGCCGTTCGTATTTTAATTGATTGATCCACAAACTAATATTACTTGGATGGAAATATTAGTTGACAGTAAAAAATACTAACGAAGATATCGAGTACTAATACTAATATTTTAAATATTTTTTTATTGCTTTATAGTCGTCAAAGATCAGTGAAACTTAGCAACAAACCTATGACCTATAATATTGATATAAGTATCTTCACGTCCATATCCCCGAAGAGGTAGGCAGAGGCACAACCAGGGCACTCACGATTAGCAAAAGACACTAAGTACCACAATGTGATAGCTGGCAAGCCAACCGGGCACATCTCCAATCCCGACTAACATTTTTTTTATTAGAAAATTGGAAAAACCCAAAATTGTACAAAATGCCACCAAAATTAATTAATTTCACTCAATATTAACACGAAATTCAATAATTATGAAAAAAACTTCGACCGACCATCTTTTCTCTCGATGGCGCCAAAAGTCATTATGTATCTCAGTGGCCAAACAGAGGATATTTCTTTTAAGTATGTATCTGGCCTATTGTTGTGTAAGTGAGTAGTTGCGAACATTTTCTGATCAATGGTTTCCTGTCATCGGTATTGATTGATACACCGACCATCGGCTCTCTGATTGATGTTTCTGATCGCTTTGATTTATGACTGCCATTTTCTCTGACATTGTCCATTACGAGCATATCGCTTTTGTACCAACGGATTCTGGCGACCTCGTCCGCGCTATCTGTAAATATTCGGTAATAGTTTTCATGAGTAATTAGACTGATCAAGCTATTTAGAAGATTTTTATATAACTATTAGTAGAAGATCGAGTTCTTACACATTTTCATATAATACTGAGTGCCAAGAGTCGATTCCTACAATCCTGCCCAGCTAAATCCACATTAATTACTCTTTTCATACTAACACGCCAGTTTTGGAGACTCTTGGCACCACCCTTGGATAATACCCCGTGCGGTTTAATCGCAGATGTACATGAGAATAACACAATAACTACATTTTTTGAAGATTATATACAATTCGACATGCGAGCAAAGCCGCGGATGAATCTGATCTGAGAGTATAAATATATCCATAAAAAGAAACAATATTGGAGTGTTTTTAATATAAAACCAAACCGCTTTTTATAACATGTTAACGCTTAATATATACGGTGCATATACCAAAATATATTTTTTTACTATTTCTCTCTGTCTATCCGTCTGTTTGTATTTGATAGTCTCTGAAACGGCAAGCACGATTTTGACAGGATTTTCACTGTCAGGTAGATGATGTTATAAGTAGGCCACTTTTATTTTTAAAACGATCTTTTATTCTAAAAAAACTGAATAAACTAAATATTTTTTGTTAAATTCTACTCGGACGGAGTCTCGGGCACAGCACAATATAAATATGATAGGATTAATTTCGCCCAGTAGATAGGTACCAGTGTTTCGTTTGTAAGTAGGTTACCCAAGATAAACTGCCGGTAACCACTTAAGATATGATATTGGAGTGTCACAGGCAGATGCTGGAGGAAACGTTCAGTTGCTATCGTCGGAGACAAGGGTCTCGAGGCTCTTTGAGTGAATCTGACAGATGAGCGTTATGTCACTTGGTAATCATCAGGTACCTTTGTGTTATTGTTGTCTGTGATCTATTATACTCAGTAGTTAATAAATCTAATCGCCTCTGTGGTCTAGCGGTCCGGGTGTTGGACTTGACTGCATGAGGTCCCGGGTTCGAATGCCGGGTCGGCCTACAAAAAGAAAATTTGATTTTTCCAATTTTCTAATAAAAAAATGTTAGTTGGGATTGGAAATGTGCCCGGTTGGCGATAGGCTTGCCACCTATCACATTGTGGGACTGTCTTCGGCTAGTCGTGGGTGCCTTGGTTGTACCTCTGCCTACCTCTTCGGGCATATGGGCGTGAAGATACTTAATAAATCTATACGGTTTACGTTATTTATTAATTTTCATTAACGCGTTGGTTGGTCGACACGTCGAACTTCGTACAATCTAAAGTTTACAGCCAATGACAATTTGTATGGGAAATATTCAACTATTATTTTTTTTTCCTAGATGTCCTTTGCATTTATTTTCAGTTTTTCTACATAAGTACCTTTTATCCGCTTTAAATAAAATATGAAAAATTGCGCAGTCATTTGAGCTATTCGCGTATTTTTCGATTAGCAACACGTTTAACAATTTTTTTAATTTACATATATCTTTATAAACTCGCCCTTTGTATTTTTGTTTTATTAATTTTTCAGTACTTATTGTCATTTCTGTTATGATCAATAAATATTTAATAAAAAAAACAATAATATGTAAATACATGTATAATTAATTTATTTATTGCAGACACAGTTCCAAAACAAGTAAGATTAACAAAATACAAGAAACGGAATAGATACTCATGAAAAACTGTAAAAATTGAAAAAAATAAAAGTTAATAAAAATAATAATACTAAACAATAAAATCCTAATTACTTCGATCATTATTTAATTATTGTGAGAAAAAAACCTCTGCCACGCTTGTAGTATTGTATGTTAATAGATTATTTGAAATTAACCGATGTTGTTCATTGCTTTTTTTTCATATTTTTTTCTTTTTTTTTTTTAGTCATATTCGTGAAGGTTTAGGTAAATGTAGGTAATAATTGTGGCTCTTTGGGCATATTACACAAATTAAATCTCGAGGTAGATCCATTGTAAGCAAATTATATGCTAATGTTAAGTCTGTTAGACAACTATAGAAATACATAAAAACCAGTATAAATTTAACAGACACCCAGTCCCGGGAATACAGAGATCTGTGTTCATCACATAAATGTCTACCTCAAAGCTTCGTCTGTCTCTGTCTCCGTAGTCAGTGCTGCGGTTGACGTTTATCGGGTACGGAAGCCGGTAAATGAAAGTATACGAGCTTATTCAGGTAACCTTCTGTAAGAAAATTGTAGATTTTTTTATGATATTGGAAGACAAACAAGCAGACGGATTTTCTGATGGTAAGAAATTCACGCCGCCTAGAGACACCAAAGGTGATAATGGTGCGTTGCCAACCTGAGGGCGTGATGTTAGACCTCAAGCAAAAATGAGTTTACCGGCTAACTTACCCTCCGAATAGGAACACGTCATGACATTATGGCGGCAGGAATAGGTGAGTCGGTGCGAAACTCTACCACCTAGTCAGATGTCACGGTGTTAGAAAGCCTATGCTCGCCTGTTACGAGCTGCCAGGCAGGAAGGCAGGTGGTCTATCCTGCGAAGGAGCCCGGACCAACATGGGGAAAATATTTTATATTGTTGGAAAGGTGCTTTTCTCGAAGGTTTTCACTCTTTGTCAAACATGAAGTCAAGAGGTTACTGGAGTTTCAAGTTACTAGAGTTACACACGAGGATGACTCAACTAAGCGTGTAATCCTAAAATAACTCAATTGCATTTGCGACTGGCATCCTAGTACAGGAGACATCGGCTAAAATATTAACGTAAATTTTAATTTATAAATACTCCAAACTATATCCGTACTAATATTATAAATACGAGTCTGTCTGTCTGTTGTTCTTTCAGACCTAAATAAACAAGTTCAAACATATCCTATTTTTTTCTAAAACCAACCCCCAAGGTAAGTACTAACAAGGGATGAAAGTTTGTATGAATATCGTAAATATTCTTTGCTGACAAAGTCGCGGGCGAACAGCTGTTTGTGGTATAATTTAATAGCTTTGAAACTTACAGAACAGCTCGCTTTACAAATTACAGAAGTGATACACCTAGTATTATTAGAGGTTTTAAAACAAACATTCTTTTCCCATTATATTTGTTAAGTTAAGTAAAGTACACACAATAAATATTAAACTAGCCACTCATATTTTTAAAAATTTCGAAAACCGTGATTTTATTTACCTCTATATAATGTAAACTTAAGCGATACTATTTGATCACAGACTCAAATTGGTGAATTATTATTTTAAATGAGAGGAAAGCGTTAAAGCTCTCGAGATGGTAAGGCAACTAATAAAAACCGTAAATTTCGCGGGTCCGTCGCTGAGCCTATAGCCGGGATGTTGGGGTTATTCTTGTGGGAAGGGATTGGCCTTACAGGCTGCATGGTAGAGGAGCTGATAGTTTATTCTACTCAGTGAACCTGGACCAACACGGGAAATTATGACGGATGTCTTAAAAGGAAACAAGCAAAATTATTTACGAGTAGATCAACAACTAACACAGATGGATGTTCGACTTGAAACAAACAAATAATAATAAATATTAGCAGCTCTTTGTCTACATGAATCATAACTGTGGTATTTAGCGGATAAAAAGGGCTTATTGATAAAAAAAAAAACGTTTTATTGATTTTAATCTACGGATTATGTACGGTCTGATGGGCTAGCTAACGCTTGATTGAAAATATGATTAATTCATCGTCATCTTAGCGTTAATTTCTGTTCATCATGATATGAAAAAGCAGGGTTGGCAACCAGTACTTTAGGCGTTTGGTTCATCTGGTTTTTATTATTTTTCTTTAGCGACTTTCATATGACCAGTGAATGTCTACACAGTTACTCATTTGCCCGCCCTCAAGGAAGGCTATCTCAAACTCTATGCCTTCGCTTCAACACCCCAGCGGTGTTGACTAGGGTCAAGAATATTGCAGTGTAAATACACAAAATTGTACAAGTACTCTCTCGTGATATTACCCGTAAAATTTGAAAGTTGTAGAGAATTGAATCGGATTAATTTAATAGTCAATGAATTAAATATTCTTATTAATTAAATAAGTCATAAAATAAGTCAATTAATTAAATAAGAATATTTAATTAATTGACTGACTTAAAGAAGAGGAGGTTCTCAGTTCGTCTGTATGTTTTTTTGTGTTTTTCACACGGTTACTCGGCCAATAACGAACGGATTTTGATGGTTCTTTCTTGTAAATGTCATAGGTAGTGTCATATTAATTTTATTATGTCCCGTTTAGTGGCTTTTTAAGTCATACTTAATAATGCATAAGTTTTTGTTAACATAAACAGAAATGAGTATAACTAAAAACTTCGAATAGGATGTTGATGAAATTAACGTGGGACCATTTCAGAACCATGCTATTTCGAAAAAAGACGTTTCGGGACCATGATCTTTCAAAAAAAAACATTTCGGAACCATGATATTTCGAAAAAAGACGTTTCGGGACCATGATCTTTCAAAAAAAAAAACATTTCGGAACATGATCTTTCGATCTTTCAAATCGCGACGTGATACCTAATAAAATAGGTTGAGTTGATTTTACTTAAAAATGGGCTATTTATCCAAACGATATTAGCGAAATTGACTTTTTTTTATCATATTAGAAGGAAAACAGGTGGGCGGATTTCCTGATATTAAGAAATTCATTCCACCTAAAGACACCAAAGGTAGTAATGGTGCGTTGCCGACCTTAGGCCAGGATGTGAGGCCTCGGGCAAAATTAAGTTTACCGGCTACCTTATCCTCCAAATCGGAACACGTCAACGGCAAGCGCTAACGTTATGGTGGCAGGAATAGTTAAGGCGGTGGTACCAATCCGGGCGAGACTTTTTTTTGGAATGACTAATGTATTGCCAACCTCGCGATTTTTACAACTTCACCGGGCTTTGTGGGCCGAGCAGAGTGCTCAGCCCGAGACATCATTATTTAGATGGATTGGACTGTTCCCTACAACGCCAGCAACAAGGGCTGTCTCCCTGGAGACCGTACCTCGTCTTGGTGCTGCTGGTTACTGGGTGGACTAAGTGGAGGAATAGTGGCGGCTCGTCGCTCGGCGTTAGGCGCCGGGTGCAAGAGAGGTCTTCGTCGCCTAGACCAGCGGCGACGGTGTAGTGTAGTGTCTTGTGAATTTGTGTTCCGGTTGGGGTTGGGAGGGAGGTTCGCGTTTGCCGCGGTTATTGGATCCGGGGATCCGATAACACGTGACGGGGTCTCCTAAGTTTGGCGGGCGCGTTTGCGGGCGGTGTGTAGTCACACGCGGGTGCTAACACCGGGTTGAGGTTGGCAGCCGTTATTTCAAAGTAGCGTTCCGATACTTCTTTGAAGTAGGCAAATTTAGGTCGCGATGTAGGTCCTCGTTGCGTACGTACCACGGACAATCGGTGGCAGTACGCATGAAACTATTTTGGACTATTTGTAGCTTTTTAAGATGGGTCGGGTACGTATGTGCGAAGGCTACACTTGCGTAAGCAAAGATTGGCCTGACACACGTTTTGTAAAGTGGCACTTTGTTACGAAGTGACATTTTACTGTCTTTATTAATTAAATAATAGAGACGGCTAAGTACGTACTTAGCTTTGTTAGTGATACGTGAGATGTGCGGTTTAAACGACATCTGATTGTCTAGAATAACCCCTAGGTATTTTGTCGATTTTTCCCAGGGATTTATTCTATCGAACATTTTGATGGTACCCGGATAGCGATAGGGTCTCATCAGTTCGAATGACCTAGTACCCCGATTAAAGTACACCGCTGCACTTTAATCGGAGTTTACTTGTATGCTCCACTTCCTGAACCAGTCACCCAGGAGAGTGGCCTCGCTACGTAGAGTTCTGCCTATAAACTGTCCGTTATGACTAGACGTATATAGTGCCGTGTCGTCCGCGGAAACCGGGCAAGTCGCTGCGAAACTCTACCACCTTATCAGATGTCACGGTGATAGTGACGGTTAGCCTATGCTCGCCTTTTACGAGCTGCCCGGCACGAAGGCAGTTGGTCTAGCCGAACGACTAGCCGAAGATATTAAGTTCCACAATGTGACAGGTGGCAAGCTTATCGCCAACCGTGCACAAATCCAATCCCAAATAACATGTTTTTTTACTAGTAAATTGAAAATACCACATTTTCTTCTGTCCGACCCGGAATTCAAACCTGGGACCTCATGAAGTCAAGTCCAACACTAGTACCGCTAGACCACAAAGGCGATAACTAATATGTAATACAGCGATACACATGGTTAATTGTTATGTTTCCAAAAGCCCGCTCGTTTTTTTCATTATAATGCTACAGTCACAGGTATTATTAGCACTGTAGTAGTAATCAAAGCACTAAATCACAGTTTTAAAGTAGATCATAAAGTGTTGGTGCTTAAATAAGAAAGAGCGTGCTCCGTTGGTTCGGTAATGCGAAAATAATGACAGATGAAGGATTGAAAAAGCAGATATGCAATGCGAATGTGGATGGGTGTAGGTACCTGGGGAGACCTAGGCTGACATTCCACGATCAGATCGCTCAGGTGCGATCTCAGGATGGTGTCAAGAGTCTCCAAAACCAGCGTGTTTGTATGAAAAGGGTAATAAATGTGGAGAAAGTCAGAAAGGTCGGCAAGGGTCGTGAGATTTGACACTCGAGGCCCTCGGCCCTACCCCGTAAGGGATTTGGGGTGAAGATATGTATGTAAGTAAGTATGTAAGTAATGTAATGTATATTTATGTACCTATGTAGTTTTGATATATATTTACGTACTTTCAATAAGGTTACTTATTTCTGCTACGGCAACGCACCACTCTTGCGTGCGTTGCCGTACGCACCACTCTAATAGCATTAAAATACTTTTCCAAGGTTCAAAGTCGGGGCTGAGACAAGTAACACCAATAATAATTGAGCGCAAACTGCAAAACACGACTCCAACCATTTCATTCAGTATCCCGTCGCGATTTGTTAATTATTTTTAAGAAATATAGCAAATATTCATTGGCAGCGCACCATTACCACCTTTGGTTTGGCACCATTACCGCCTAGAGACAGGCGGCGTACATTTTTTACCATCAGGAAATCCGACTGCTTGTATGTTTTCGAAAATCATAAAAAAAGACAGGTTGCACTCCGGGAGTGCCGGCAGAAGTGAAAACTTGAATATTAACGTTGTGCATTTTTGATATTTTGGAATAGTTAGGGAATAATTTTGCACGAATTGCTTTAATTATCAGTATGAAAGTACTGTCATTTATGTGGTAGAATACAATATTCATTTATTGCGCTATCGTACATAAACATGACAAAACGAATATTCGCGCAAGCGCCTTGCGCCGTCTTATTCGTGCAAGCACCCTGCGCCGTCTTACGAATTTTCGATCAGGTCACGTGTCCTGACGCGAGTTTAGAAGTTTTTACCCATTCCAAAAAAAAAGAGCGCAACGCCACTGAAGAAGTTTTCACTTCAAAAAAAAAAAGAGTCGAATTGAGAACCTTATAAACTTGTAAACAAAACCCGTGTAGTGACATCTACATAAGAATACATAATTGTGTTTTTAAGAACAATGTCTCAGTAATATTTCTCGGAAATATGAGTTCATCGCATTTCTTTGGATTATCCATAAAATATTTTGCAATTTTATCCTGATAAGTCACAAGTTATATTGATATCAATCGAGATAACTCGTTTGATAAAAATAGCTAAATGTTGCAAAACTTCGTATGATGGATGATACATAATAAGTTGTATTCTAAATGTAAGTTGCTGGGAAAAACATAAAAGTTAGTGTTATAAGCACGAAGCGAATTTTTTGTGACTCTTTTTCTCCGTGTTGGTACGGGCTCCTTTGCAGAATAGACTATCTGCCTTCCTGCCAAGCAGCTCGTAAGAGGCGAGCATAGGCTTACCGTCACTAACACCGTGACATCCTACTAGGTGGTAGAGTTTCGCAGCGACTCGCCCAGATTGGTACCACCGCCTCACTTATTCCTGCTCCCATGACGTCAGTGACGTGTTCTGGTTCGAAAGATAAGGTAGCCGGTAAACTTACTTTTGCTCGAGGCCTAACATCCCGGCCTCAGGTAGGCAACGCACCTACCAACTTTGGTGTCTCAAGGGGGCGTGAATTTCTTACCACTAGGCAATCTGTCTGCTTGTTTGCTTTCCAATATCATTAAAATAAAAATTTATAAAATTAAATACATTTCTCCGTGTCGGTACGGGTTCGCTGGGTAGAACAGATCATGTGTTTTTTTTTCTTTCCAAGGGCTCAACAGAGCTAAATCTTCGTTCTGAAAACTAGTTAATATTATATCTCTTTATTGATGATGGTTTTTTGTGGAAAATCATAGACAAAAAGTGTACAGCTCTCCTGATTGCAAGATACAACCGTGGTCTGAAGCCACAACAGATGTTATAGGCGTGTCCCTGTATCGCTTTCTAGTTTTCCCAGATATTTAGTTTTTGACAACGACCTTTTTAAATCTCTTCCCCTAAACAGTTGGTTATTGGTGTACTTAATCCTTATATGTATAAATATATAAATGAATTCCCATTTTTCGTGGTCATCGCATTTTGGTCGAGCGGCTGGACTAATTTTGCTCATTGTATTGTAATGGTTATTGTCTGGAGAGGAATCATATGAAGAGAAAAACCAGTAATTGCAGGGAAAGTAGAAAAAAAACACACTTTGATTTTACATACATACATATCATCACGCCAAGTTTCTTACAACGTAGGCAGAGAGTATCGAGTGCCAGACCGTACGATTCTGACAAACCTGTCTAGCTTCCTACACATTCATTACCCTTTAATTTTGTCCATACAAACTGTTAGCGGCTGTTAATGTCAAGCGACACGAAATTCGCCGAGTCTGCTAGTTATTTAATAAGCAGAGATGAAGAACATTTGATAACATCCACAATAGGAGCTCGGAATAACATAATAAAATTATGCAAGCGCTGTCTACATTCATCTAACTGTTGGCTCTGATTATGGAACGTAATTAGCCATTGTGCACGAATAGTTCTCATTCCACGGCCATTATACTTTTCTTCCGCTGCATTGTTTACACAGTGTTATATGTACGATTAATCGTCTAGTGGTATGCCTTGACCCCTTAAATTCAACCAAAAATGACCTTAATTTGTAATAAATGGTGTTAAGCGTATTATTTACCAGTAATTCGCCTTTGACTTTAAAGATTTTTTTATGATATTGGAAGGCAGACAAGCAGAAGTATAACCTAATAACATGATATTCGCGTTGTCTAGAGACACCAAAGATGGTAATGGTGCGTTGCCAATTGGAGACAGAGATGCTAGGCCTCGAGCAAAAGTAAATGTACCCGCAACTTTATCCTCCGAATCGGAACATGTCAACGGCAAGTGCTGAAATTATCGCGGCAGAAATAGATAAGGCGATGGTACCAATCCGGGCGAGTCACTGCGAAACTCTTCCACCTAGTCAGATGTCAACGTGTAAGTGACGGTAATCCTATGCTCGCCTTTTACGATCTGCCTGGCAGGACGGCAGATGGTCTATTCTGAAAATCAGCCCGGACCAACACAGCCTGAAGAAACATAGCCCAAAGATACTTGAATTTATTGATGACAGTCTCATCTTATTATTATAATATAGATAGATAGTTATTAATTTAAAGTGCCCGGTTTTGTTCGACTATTTCCGGCTAATTCCGGGTGTTCTCGTTGTACCTTTGTTTATATGTTTGGGGATGCGGACATTGATAAACATAATAGTAGAATAGATATAAGGATATCATTTATTCTCAAATTATAAACGAGGTGAAAATTTTGACGTTTATTAACATTCATTTTGATTAAAAAATGTTGATTTTTTTAAAATACAATGTAGGTAAAGATTCGTATAAAATAAGACGTAAATACTTTCGAATTCCGTTTCCGCTAAAATTACTTAACTGGAACTAGCTTAAAACATCATAATCCACATTTTTTTTGTTACTTTGTTTGGATTTTGGATGTTATAGTCGAAACTTTTGCAATAGATCGCAATATTAATTATTGGCACATTGCACGTGCTTTGTGCAAGTTTGGAGTTTTAGTGTAGGTTTGTTTTTTAAATTTTATAACGTTAATTTAAAAAAAAACTGTAAATCTCTTAATATTTTATATTCTAGGAGCTTTAATTTGACTTTGGTACAACGTGTGTATCATTGTGTAGCTATGTATGTCTGTTCGGATTTAGTAGTGCAAATTGAATTTCATCCACTTTCCGGTTACCGTACGAGCTGAAATTTTGCAAGAATGCCTAAATCGGATGACACAGGAAAATAAGAATGCAACTAATTTGATCTGACAGAACCAAAAAGTGTCCATAAGATCTTCTCAAATTTCCAACATAGGATAATTGTGTTTTGAGCTTATTTGATACTTCTTGAATCTTCTCAAGGTTACTGCTAGGAACAGCTGTTAAAAATGAAAACTTGTCACAAAAACATGCTTTTTAATTAAAAGTCTTTGAAATTGATGTTTAGAAAATTGCTTATAGTTTGAGATGTTTTCGTTTTTACTTTGGTGATCATCATAGGCGATCTTTTTGGTATACATAAAAAGGGTATATGAAATTATATTTCTAGATCGAAGTAAAAAATGCTTTATTTTAAAGTAAATTCTTTCAGTGTGTCCACTAACAGGAAACGACCAAACAAATTTAATGTATAGGTACTTGTAGAATAAAGTATACCTTTTATAAATTAATATGAAGTAAGAACAAAAGGAAAAATGTTGTCTCGATAGTGTTATTATTTTTTTTTTCTTTTAAAAAATATGTAGATATAAATGGAAGCAAGGGTTAAAGGCAAAAGCTTGGAAACTGGCAAGAGAAAGACGACGTAGGATGTGTAAAAAAAACGACGGGATGCACTCCGGGAGTGCCGGCAGAAGTGAAAACTTGAATATTAACTTTGTGCATTTTTGATATTTTTGAATAGTTAGGGAAAAATTTGCACGAATAGCTTTAATTATCAGTATGAAAGTACTATCATTTATATTATGGTAGAATATAATATTCATTTAGACAACGCGAGTTTAGAAGTTTTTACCCATTCCAAAAAAAGTGCGCAACGCCGCTGAAGAAGTTTTCACTTCAATAACTATACGAATGCGAATATAAAAAAGGGTACAATCGCGAGTTATGGAGTGTATCAGATAGAAAACTTTGTCATAAAATACAGGAAAATATTTACGTAGTGCGTCTAGCGCAATGCGTCTAATGAAGTTTCAGACGGCAATGAAATTTTGTTATCTCAACTTGCTTACTTGGCAAGTATGCCAAGAGATTATGTATTATTATAAATGTTTATTTATTCTCAGTATTATACAATTCACGATATCACTCGTGTATTTTATTTAAATGATGTAATGTTATATTATTGCAATAACAAGTTTATTAGATTATATAGGATCCTAAATAATGAAAGTTGTTACTTGTTAGCTTAGGAAAAAGGTATAATTAACACAATCATTTGTTATGTTTGATCTGATATGAACTGTTGCCATTTAATAAACGTTGTTGATTGAATTAATCACTTGTCATATTATCTAATATATTGCTAAGTTGGCTTAGTGCCTGTTTGAATTGAAAATAAACAATGATGTTTCCAAAAACATCTTAACAGCAAACGTCATATTAAAAACAAAGAATCGGTTGTCGTTGTTCAATAATAATTTAAATACATTTATTTTATTAACAATTGGTTTAATACTAATTGGTTGTAATATACAGCTTACTTTTACTTATGTAATAAATGTAGAGAAAACTTTAAAGAAAAATTATGTATCTGTTTAAATTGTAAATATTATAATATTTGATATTTATTAACTTTACAGACTCCGATAACGGTAACAATAAGAGCCTGTCCACATCTGCACGTAACGATATCGTCAACGTGGTATGATGCATTGACAAGACGTTCAAATTTAACGTTACCTTATCGTCTCGACGCCGCGACATTACACGTGACCGAGCCTTGTGGAATTCCGGTACATTATTCACTCGACTAGAGAAATTGCTGTCTCGGCGACATGGGCCACAATACATGACATGTATTCTGCTTCTAGTATTGTTAAAGATTTTTTTTTTTATGATATTGGAAGACAAACAAGCAGACGGATTTCCTGATGTTAAGAAATTCACGCCGCCTAGAGACACCAAAGGTGGTAATGGTGCGTTGCCAACCTGAGGCCGGGATGTTAGGCTTCGCGCAAAAGCAAGTTTACCGGCTACCTAACCCTCCGAACCGGAACACGTCATGACGTTATGGCGGCAGGAATAGGTAAGGCAGTGGTACCAATCCGGGCGAGTCGCTGCTAAACTCTACCACCTAGTCAGATGTCACGGTGTTAGTGACGGTGAGCCTATGCTCGCCTTTTATGAGCTGCCTGGCAAAGAAGGCAGATGGTCTATTCTACAAAGGAGCCCGGACCAACACGGGGAAAATGAAAAAAATATGTGTGAAAAAGATACAAAAAGAGAATATCAAGGGCATCGTTCGACGTTGATGACATCACGACGTGGAGATGTGGACAGGCCCTAAAACAGTGCATTCTTAATTTCAACGTTTCCGCGGCTCGTCTGAAACAACCCTTGTGATCTGTTACAGGCGATTCATGTAATGGTTACATAAAATTCCATCAACGTATTCGAAACTAATGGATGTCTGGAAGTTCGTAAATACATTAGCGTGCGTGTAAGCAATGCTGAACGACATTGACATACTGTTTACATGCCCTGTTTTACTACATTCATTACAAATAAACAGTATTTAGCTAAGTACCTTCGTACGTTTACCAACACAATTAATAAATGAGAAAGTAGTTTACATTCGTAACAGTAAGATCCGAGAAAGAGTGGGATTAAAAGAAAATGATGGTGTCTAAATGAGAACGGGCATACTCCGCTGGATCGGTAATGTGGAAAGAATGACAGATGAAAGATTGACAAAGCAAATATACAATCCGAATGTGGATGGATGTAGGTACCTGGGAGACCAAGGTTGACATTCCACAGTCGGATCGCTCGGATATTATTCGAGGGTGGTGTATGAATAACGTGTTTGTATGGAAAGGGTAGGTAATGAATGTGAAGGAAGCCCGGCAGGTTTGTCAGGATCGTGAGGTTTGGCACTTGATACTCTCTGCCTACCCTGTAAGAGACTTAGTGTGAATATTTGTCTGTATCTATGTATACATTACTAGTAGTTTCCCGAGGTTTCGAGTCATCAATTGTATGAAATCACTCCTACAGCTTGTATTATGTTCTATATGACAATATGAATGTGCAACATTTTTTTTATTGAAGGCGAACATACAAACAGACAGATTCCCTAATGAAATACATGTAGCCGTAGCCTCTACCCCGAGTAATAGAAGCTGAAAACCTGAGTCAAGGGTTTTCACACGTGTGTAATTAATGTCTTTTAAACTGCAAGATCACATTGTGACCTGACGTGACCTCTGATGTATTGTGAATTTTTTTGATTCGTGGTTTCTGATATATTGTGACAGACATAGGTAGAGCAGTGGTAGTTATTCAAATGTTTAGTTAAAAAACGATATTAGCGTTCACGCTACTTATAATAAATTGAAGACTTGTAGGAAATTAAAGACTACTCCAATCTGATCAGAGGTTTTAGTGAAAACATTAGAATCCCTAAAATTACAGCAAAGCCGTTGGCAGTCTGTGGCCAAGTTGTTGGCCCTACTTCAGACCATTTTTTTTTGCGTGACAGATCAGTCAACAAGCACACGGCTCTTCTGATGGTAAGACATAACCGTTTCCTATAGACACCATAGATGTTTTAGTACTCTACCACCAGTAAAATATGCAATGTCCGCTGTGTACAGTAACATAATATGTAAAACAAGTACAGGATATTTTCTTCTCAGACGCGTAGTCTGTACGTATATTGTCCCTAAAGTTGTCTGGCAGAGATCGCTCCGAAGCGATAAAACTGCCTTTGTGCTTCTTAAGTTGAATGTTATAAGCGAAAGAGTGCATATTTTTTGTAAATTTTGGTGCATAATAAAGTGTCCATTCCATTCATTCATTAATTCAAAGAGTTACTATTTTTGTAAATTTTGGTGAACAATAAATTGTTCATTCTATTTATTCATTCCATCATTCGTTCATTCATTCATTGTCAAGTGACCCAGTCCGTCTCTGTTTTGGATCGTGACCACTAGGAATGCACTCAATAAGCTTTGCCATTTGTTTATCCTTTATGCATCGTTTATTGCATTCACTCTGCGAATGTTATCTGTTTAGTTTTTCTCGTTCAGTAAACGTGTTTTTTACACGTCCACAGTCAACAATGGGTGATTTATTTCATGGAATGTTCTATTTTTTTTAAACTTATCCATTTGTTATTTTTTGTGTCACGCTACAAGGGCAGAGGGCAACTTAGGTAACTGATATTACGGACGTTGGGAAAAGTCAAAAATGTACAGCTTCTTTTTTCGAAAAACTTATTTTGTATTAAGAAGAGTTTATACCTAACTATAGTTGTGATGCTTTTGAACCAGATTTAATTTACTTTTTATTTACATTACAAAAAACTAGTGAATCAATTATTATGACCTGTTAATGACATTCGAAGGGTAGATCTATAATTTTTCTAAACCTGTTTGTAAAATGGGAGCGGAGATTTATAAATTTATATTTAAAAAATGCATACCCGTTATATACCCGCTCATAATTAGGTACTTGTTTAACTTATTGTTTTGACGCTTCGTCTTAATTATTTACTCATCAACTCTCTCAAATTCCCATTTCTTTGTAAAGGAAAAGTATTTTCACACCCATATCCTAAGAGAGATAAGCAGAGGCACAACTTGGGTACCCACGACGACTTGCCGAAGACTCGAAGTCCCAAAATGATAGATGGCAAACTTATAACCGGGAAAAATCACATTTTCTCTTTGTTGTCCTACCCAGGGATCGAACTCGGGACCTCATGAAGTCAAGTCCAACACCTGCCGCCAATTCTTTCACATTGCTTTGTGGTTGTAGGTTGATTTCTAATACCACTGAAGTACACGCCAATTTGCACTGGTCAGGCAGCTAATAAAAGACGAGTGTTTTAACCGACTTTAAAAAGGAGAGAATCCTCAGTTCTTTTATCCTCGTCCTGATAAAAAGTTACAATTATTACACGTCTATTTCCGAATGTTTAACTTTTAGCTTAAATTTAAAGCGAAAAGTGTTAAGAAATATTTAAGCCGCGTTTTAAGATTATTAGTAGGGCAAAGTAAATGAGTTTTCAAAAAAAATGTTAATCTAAAGTTTTTACTTTTCACCTCTATCAACGAAGAAAAAGTGGAAGCAAGGCAGGTCTACAAAAATCGTGACGAGATATAAATGTATGTATGTATGTATGTATTTCTATAATTGTCATGACTACAATGAAATCATAAGGTGGACATATATTACTATAAGAGGATACTTAGATGTTGCTCAAAGAAGTAGTGTTCGTTACCTTGTAGGATTTGTACTAACTCGGAGCATATTATAAACTAATTTAAAGTTATCGCTATCTTCTTTCAACGATTATAAAAGAAAGAGACAAAACACGTTTAGTGCTGTCAGTTTATTTTTTATATGACATATTTTATGTGTTCTTCGGAAAACGTTAATTAAAAACGCCACTAGTTGACATGTCCGGACTAATCTGACACGTGTAAAATGTTCCATTTCTTTTTTATTTCAGTAGAAAAATATCGTATGTATACCTACTTAAAAAAATACATTTAAAATAAATTTTGTTGTTGCTCAGAGGAATTACTATCATAATATTATGCCAACGCATTCGCTTTAAGAATGTCAGATATGCAACATTTTTATCAAGAACACATCCTTCATTGTAAGTATACCATTAATAAATGTTGTATAACAAAAATTTTATAACTTTATAATTCATTCCGATATACTTGACTGCTTCAGAAATGCCAATATTGAAATTACAAATCTAAAGTTTTTAGGAGATCAATTTTAAACTTCATTTTGACTTTGTTGAATGAGTTTTAGTAATACTCTAAAAATAATTGAACTGTGATTTTGCCAGTGATTTTGCCAGTGATTTTCAGGGTTCCGCACTGCGAAAGTAAGCAACGGAACCTTTATAGGATAGCTTTGTTGTCCATCTGTCTCCTTTTTTTCAGTAACGCGTGGAGGTATTTAGCTAAAATTAATATTAAATACTTAGGTCTACTGTTCTTTGGAGCTGTGAAAAAATCAAACTTATAAATCAAATCAATTAAAATACAGTCGTCATTAAAATACGCCGCAAATTTTTGAAACTCGAATGGGCATCAAAACCTACAGGGAACTTCCCGTTAACAAAGAATCTTTAAATTTGGTATGAAGCAACGTCGTAAAGCAAAAATAAAATGGAAATTGCGAAAAACGTAAATGTTTAGTTAATTACATCATATAAAAATGTGATGTGTGAACTTTTACTTATATACCGACACATTTGTTCGGAACCCTCGGTGTGTGATTGCGACTCGCACTTCATCGGTCTGTTTTATTTAAATTCTCTTTACTCACGAAATTGAATTTGTATACCCTTACAAATGGTTCAATAAAAATAAATAGGAATTTTGTAGATTCGATACTGTAAAAGCACTTTCAGCAGTGAAATTTAAAAGCTTTATTTCTATGTGAAAATCGAATTTTATATAACGAAAAGCCTTGTTTATAAAATGGCAATTGAGTTTGCACATAAGAGTCTGAAGTGTCTGTCCGCTTTGAGCGATGGGGATTGAGGAAAAAATACGAGGGTGCTCTTCTAGTTCGTAATAGGGTAGGTTATTAGTGTAGCCGCTGTGAGAGGATCGACTATCGGTACACGACTTAGCGGTAGGTTTGTCCGTGAAGCTGAAGTTTTTCGGTTTTCTTTTACGAGAAAGTTGTTTATTATTATTGATGTGTTACCTTTAAAACAGCTTAAAGTATTTTTGAAGCGAAAACTTCTTTGGCGACGTTGCTCACTTTTTTGAAACGAGTAAAACTTCAAAACTCGCGTCAAGACGCGTGACCTGATCGAAAATTCGTAAGACGGCGCAGGGCGCTTGCGCGAATGTTCGTGTTGTCATGTTTGTGTACGATAGTGCGATAAATGAATATTGTATTCTACCATATAAATGATAGTACTTTCATACTGATAGTTATAAAGCAATTCGTGCAAAATTATTCCCTAACAAAAGAAAAAAAAAGTTTTCACTTCTGCACGCACTCCCGAGTGCAACCCGTCGTTTTCTTTAATATTTTGTTACATATATGTATATAAGCTTTATGTCTTTTTTACATATAAATGGTATTACCAACTTTGTACACACCGAAATCATTTGTCGATAAATTATAAAATCATATTATAATGACTTAGTTTGAATGTACGCAAATACGTACTTTGTGTAATGAAATTTGTCGTTTTTATAACGAACACTAAAAATAAAATAGCAGTTGAATTTGCTCATAAGAATCTGAAGTGTCTGTCCACTTTGAGCGATGGGGATCGAAAAACAACTAATACGAGGGTACTTTACTACACGTAATAGGGGAGGTTCGAGTGTATAGCCGCTGTGAGAGGGTCGATACAAACTATTGGCGTTTTCGATACGTGACTGAGCGTTAGTTTTGTTCCATTCAATGAGAAGTTCAAGTTTTTCAGAGAGAAAGAGAGATTTATTGTTATTTATTACTATAGTATATGTTTGGTGCATGATTTCAAATAAATTGTACTTTAGTACGATTAAAGTACCTCATTTTTTTACATTGTTGAAAAAAATATCTTCACGCCCATATCCCCGAAACAGTAGGCAGAGGCATAACCAGAGCACCCATGACTAGCCGAAAACACTGCCCACAATGTGATAGGTGGCAAGTCTATCGCCAACAGAGCATGTAATATTTGATCCCGGGCAACGTTATTTTTATTGGAAAATTAAAACTACATATTTTCTATTTTTTTGTTGTTCGAGACGGGGATCGAACCCGTGACACATGATGTTAAGTCAGAACATATGGTGGAATTTTAATACACATAGATTTCAAATTGAGTTTTCGACTTCTTGGCCTTGTGTCTTAGATGTGTTGGTTAGACAAGACTGAGATTCTACACAGAGGATTCGGACCAATAGAGGAAACTATTAAACGAGTAATTCCAATTAACCGACTTTATAAAAAAGGAGAGGTTATATGTTCAACTTCTATGTATTTTTTTATTGTATCAATTTTTTTCAAAAATCCTCTTTATTTAAAAGAGCGTCCTGCCGATGTGGTCCCATTGTCGCCTAGTTTGGATCTGATGATGGAATCCCAGAGAAATAGTGAAAAATACTTATTTTTTATCGGTGTACCTACTTATTAAAATCGAAATCAGTTTTTTGCAGTTTCACTACCATTAAAATATTTTTAAGTAATGTTTAAAACGTTATTTGTAAGATTAGATTATAACAGTAAAGAAAACATTGACGTTTACCTATGTAGAATATTATGGAAGAAACCGATTATTCTGGTTAGAGGAGCGGGGGAGCTTTCCGGCCACCATCATTATTAGTATTTATATGTTCTATACAAAAATCAAATAAAAATTACACATATTCATATTCGACTTCAAGGTTCAACCTGGTATTATAGTCTTTATTAGCATCTACACGCCCATATCCCTGAAGTGGTAGGCAGAGGCACAACCAGGGCACCCACGACTAGCCGAAGACACTAAGTCCCTCAATGTGATAGGTAGCAAACCTATCGCCAATCGGGCACATTTCCAATCCCGAGCAAAATTTTTTTTATTAGAAAATTGGAAAAATCCAATTTTCGTTTTTGTTGCCCGACCCGGGATTCTAACCCGGGACCTCTTGCAGTCAAGTCAAACAACTGAACCGCTAGACCACAGATGCAACTTTATTACGTCTTTATTAAGTTGTGATTAAGACTATATCAACCTCACCTTACTCCCGCCTTAGTCTTTGTTTATTAATTTGAGAGATGGTGTATAAATTATGTTGGTTATCACAGTTATTGTAATTAAAACAATTTGATATGAACTCAGAAATAAATGAGAAATATCATTTGTATTTGATAATATAGTGGTACAGAGTATGACCCACTTAAACCGGTCTTTGGTGATTAAAATTCTGCGCGCTACTGAATGCATCGCTGTGCACTTGACCGCTTAATTGTATTATCTCTGTATCGCTTACACTGTGTACTATGTGTTTGTATATATAACTAGCAATTACCCGCGACTTCTCCCTTGTGTCTACATTACTGAAGTAATTTGGTTTCGCTATAGTTATACGATGTATTTATCAAGGGATAAAAGGTAATAACTGGATACTAGATAGTTTTGTATGCGTATAAACGTAAATATAATACAAACTTTCAGATAAATACATTTGAATGTTTAACATAGATTTACTAATGGTAAAAAAGTATATGCTCAGTCTGCACCAAAACAGCTATAATCTTTTCTCGCTTAGATAAGTTTAGATAAGCAGAATACGATAGTGGCTCAACGGGAATTTGTAAAGCGTGTCATAGCCCATGCCAATGTCATGAGTCGTTTCAGACCTTTTGTACATGCTACGGATAGGTATGTGATAAAGTTTTGCGATAAATTTTAAAACGTCATGGCTTAGTATACGAATTAGATTTTTAAAATCTATCTCGTGATTGGGCAGTTGGGCTGTTTGCTAAACATACGGCAAAAGCATTTTTAAAATCTGTTTAGCATTTTCAAAGTCAATTGATAGGTATAAATATCCACCATACCATCATATACATAATATCTTTTTACAATTTTAGTAGTTTAAATTCAATAGATATTTTATATGTATCCATATACATTTTTTATAAACGTTTCTTATATTTCAGAGTTTTTCTACTTGTTTATCTTTATTCGTATAGAACACTAACTCCTAGGTTTGCTTCGCTAAATAATAATACGAGTATATTTGGACGGCACCGAAACGCTATTAAGCTAATGCTAGTCTTAAGGGATGACTAAAGTTGGCAATTTAATCAAGAAAACGTCAACAGTCCCTCATTTTCCACACCCTTATACGTTTAAGGTTATTTACCCTCGTCCCTTTATTAAACTTACTTAAAGGGATTGAAACCCCTAAGTTAATATATCAAGAGGTAATTTCTATCGTCAATAAGATTGTCTGGATATTGCTTTAATACAAATCAGGGTCGGTGGTGTATTGGAAAAATAGTAGTCCTAGAATCTAATATTTGTTCAAAAAAATATATTTATCTGTTACGTTGATCTGTGTTCATTTGTTTTTACTTTACTTTAGTACTTAAAAGTGTTTGAATTGATCGCAAAGAAGATATATTTACAACATAAAGGCACGTGACCCTTTCGAGCCAATTATACTAATGATTGAAAAAAACATTTGAGAGGCACGATTGAAGCGCGTCCTCTATCTGAATGTATTATCTAAAGCTTAAAATTCAATATGTTTTAGGGATAATCTAATATTAAATAGTCCAAAGGATTTTTTAAGTTAATTATATTACATACGTATTTTCATGGTAACTCCCTTGCAGAATAGGAATCGAGTGCTAATTGTTCTGTTTTCTACAGACCTACCTGTCTTCCTCCACATTTACGAGATTTCATATTAACACAATTCGGTGTAATTAATTACATAAACGTGAAGTCTTACTTTTGAGTAGTTCTAAAACTAAGTCAAAGCAACCATCCGCGTCGGTTATTATGTACATATTGTCTTGAACATCAAGTAATTGACAAACAAGGTCGTAGCTCAAGTTTGATACAGTAAGTTTTGAGTTAGGCCAGTAACCTTATAATATCATTGCATTGTCTAAAATTTAAGTGAATACCACTTGCAAGGGCTAATTGGCCATTCAAATAGATTATAATACAAAAAAAATAAAATTTGAAGGACCTGCAACAAAACCCGTTTAGCAGTGTAGTTAAAACCACCTCGATCACGTCAGCTTTCTAACAAAAAAAAAAAATAAAAAA